>JASDQU010588968.1:68013-84093 GCA_032191745.1 Picea mariana | reverse complement strand
TCATGAAACCAGTCTCTTGGTTTATTCATCTAACCATCTAAGGAACATTAGGATGAAGTCTACATTCCCTCCTACTAGTCCATACAGGACCCTCTGGGGAGAATGTCTCATGATGCTACCTCAAACATCAACACTCCCTCTTAGCTAGGGAGGTATCTTTTCATGATGTCTTCATCTAGTAGTCCACTAACTTCTTTGAAATCAACTAGTAGCACATAGTTACTACCATGTCATTGGTATCTTGAATCATCCATCACAGTCTCTGTGATCAAGCAACACACAATTTCTCCAATTGATCTGGTAATATCCATGACAATCAGCTAGTAGCACACAACTACTACAATTCCATCCAATAGAAAATGACTTTGTTGATCCATAGTAGTACACAACTAATGTCCAGTGGTACACAACCACTACTAGTAACACACAACTATTTCCCAATGACACACAGTCTCTTCCATTGGTACACAACCATTGTAGTAGCACACAACTACTGTCTAGAGAAACACAGTCTTCGCCAATGGTACAAAACCATTTTATTAGTATACAATTATTGTCCAGAGACACACAGTCTTTGTCGGTGGTACATAGCCACCACAATAGCATACAACTACTGTCCCGAGACACACGGTCTCTGCCATAGTCTCACGACTACACATGTGTCCCATAGTTGTCATGCACTCAATGGAGTGTCACATGAATATCTGAGCCACACTCTATTTGAGTAATCTAGGCATGATGTGAGTCATCTGCATCATCTCTAAGTTGTACTAGCATGATGCTACCTCATCATATCTAATTTGTACTAGCATAATGTGACTCAGGCATATGCATCATCTCTAAGTTGTACTAGCATGATGCTATTGCATCATACCTAAGTTGTACTATCATTATGTGACTCATGCATATGCATCATCTCTAAGTTGTACTAGCATGATGCTAATGCATCATATCTAAGTTGTACTAACATGATGCATCTCAAGACATTTGTATCATATCTAAGTTGTACTATCATGATGTTGAAGCATCGTATCTAGGTTGCACTAGCATAATACATATAAACACTCCCTCTCAACCAAGGGAGAAATCTCCACAAGTCCCAACTTGTCCTTCAAGTACACAAACTTCCCTTTGGACAAGGGCTTTGTCAAAATATCTGCTATATGCTCATCGGTGGAGATGTACTAGATATTTACTTCTCCCTTTTGGACTTTATCATGGATGTAGTTGTACTTGATCTCAATGTGCTTCGACCTGTCATGGAACATCGGGTTCTCTGAAATCTTCACACATCTTTGATTGTCACAGAATATCACGGTCGAATCTGGCACTTGATAAAATAGTCCAAAAATCAAATTACAGAGCCATATTTCTTTCGTACAATCCACACATGCTACAATGCACTCTTTCTATGTAGTGTTGAGTGCCACATATTTTTGTTTCCTGCTAATACAATATATCATGGATGAGCCCAAACTGAAACATAGACCAAAGGAGCTGTTTCTGTCATTCGCACTCCCTACCCAATCAGATTTTGTATATCCCTACAGAATAACTTATCCACCTGAAAAGTATATGATTCCATACCCAAATGTTCCACGTAGGTACCTCAACACATGCTTTGAAACAACCCAATGAAATTTCCTTGGTTCACTCATGAACTGACTCAAGGCGCTCATAGAAAAACATATATATGGCTTGGTTTTCACCATGTACATTAGGGACCCAAATAGTCTTTTGTACATTGTAGAGTCCACCAAATTTGAGTCTAAAGCTGCCTCATTCAGATTCTTCAAATTTGATATCATGGGTGTGGCCATGGACCTGCAGTCCATCATGCCATATATTTGAAAGATCAAAACTATGTACTTCCTTTGTCGAAGGAATTTCTTGCATGTATTTTTCCACACCTACAATCCCTTGAAAAATACTCAATCTTCTGATAGGAATAATGGATCATCCCAAAAATAACCAATCTGGGACTAGCTCCTCTAGAATTAGATCTGCATGTACTGAGAGTAGCTCCTCCACTCTCTCTACAAATTCTCCCTATGGAGCTCTAGAACTGCTCCCTTTGGGAGTCTTACTGTGTCTTCCACCTACATTGGGTCTATCACCATAGATGTGATATAGTGGGTCTAACTGAATGTATCCACGATCACTAGAACTGTCTCTTCTATCTCGTATGATATGTCCAAGAGGTATACTGATCCTAGAGACTTTTTCTCTCTGAGCATCATGTTTGAAATTGTCTCTCCTTGACATCATGTTGGAAGGTCTTTCCCTCCATTTCTTCCTTTATACATGATCCACCTGGATCCCTCTTACACTAAAGAAAACCCAGCTTGTCTAGTTTGCCTCAATGGTTTCTCCCTCTTTCTAGGAGAACCCTCTTTCCATGATCCTTCTTTTCACGAATTTCTTGCAATTTTCAGAGAATCAACTCCTCATCTTCATCAGGGGAAATGATCTTTAAATAGGCTTTCAAAATTTTACAGAGTTATTGTCAGATAACTAGACGTTCATGACATAATTGAAAGGATTCCAAACTAAGATACCATGAATTATATGTTTTCCTCCTTGTCTCGCAAGTGCACAAACCACATTGACATACACAATTGATCTTGAGGAAAACAAAATATAGTTATGCTCCAAGGCCAAAGCATGCAATCTCACAACCCTCTGATTTTTAACAAATTCCTTCGAATCTCATTTGTGGCCCAAATCCCAGCTTGGAATATATTTAATATATTTTTACTCAGTCCTCTTTGTTTCCTGATATAGTTGGTTCCCAATTTGAACTTCATTTTTTGTCATTTGAACTTCATTTTTACTCATTTCTAAAAACATCAATAGCATAGATATCATGTGCCTAAATGTATATTCTAAAGACTTCAAAATAGATTTCATCAACTGAGTTGATTTCTGGTGATTTATTTTCTAGTTTATAATTCCATAGTTATATAATTTTCCTCTGGTTTTTACAAAATATTAACAAGCACTGACATTCGTCATTATCACCATGGAACTCATGTTTGTTCTAAATTGCCTGAAGAATATACAGAATTGTGTGAATCAATTGTCTTTCAATAAAATGGTATTCATTAAGAAATTAAAGAATGTTTTCATATTTGACGATGTAATTTATGTGATATCTAGGAAAGATATCAAGACGCCATCAATATCCCTCAATATTTCTTCATAATACAATTATTACTCATTGTTATTCAAAAAATGGGCATAGGATCTCTTAAGAATATAGTCCTTGATCACTACTGCGATATGGAGTCTGAAAGATGCATTGAATCCTCATGCTCGCAAGGGTTCCACAACCGATCCCCAAAGTGTTTATGCACGGGTACATTCACTAGCTACCTGCAAAGATCGTTCCCTGTAGTATATGCATCCATCTCTATATATGTACATGTCTTACTGCATTATATACATCCTTCTCTATATATGCACGTAGCCACACCTTTTCATGCACATTCCAAAACTTTTCACGCACATTCCAAAACTTTTCACAAAACACAAACTATCTATCATTTTCTTGGACCCTCCTGTGAGGGAGTCAAGCCCATTCATGCTCTTATACCATGTTGATTTTTCTAAATGAGATGATATTGTATATTTGAATGATTTTATTACAAAGATGAGTGTTTTATATATATATAACATATGGTGACCATCCATGAAAGGATGCATCCCTTGGATAATAAATAACTACTTATTTATTATATATATTTATACTAAATTACTTTTCACTTTTTACTTTTCACATTATGAATACTGACCATAGTTACAATTTCAACAATATGAACATCATCCATTTGGTAATTATGAGAGCACATGGTAACTCAATTTACTATATAACACAATTTTAATTGTATCCCTTTATGAAATATTGAAATCAATGCAACACACACCAAATATAATGTTGAAACACCAAAAGAAATGGATGTACTTTATATAAATACCACACTATACAATTATAGTCAATCCAAAATAGGCATATAGTGAAATCAATGCATCCCATTAGTCTAATTATATATATATATATATATATATATATATATTGAAAGAGTACCATGAAGGATTTTATCCGACATACAATTATAATACTATAAATGTAATTATTCAATATCTAGGGATTAATAAGGGGTTTTACACGTAAAATGGGGCTTTGTCTAGGTATTAAAATGCACCTCCCATTCAAACAAGTGTTTTCCTCGACACTTCACTAATTGCGGGTGTTTCTACATGAAGAACTCATCTTCCCACGTTGCCTCTTCCACTAGTAGATTCTTCCATTTGACAAGGTACTATGTAATTGCTCAATTTCTTAGTTGATTAATCCTTGTTTCAAGGATTGTTTCTAGTTCTAATATGATTTTTCATCCTTCATTAATTTCTCATAAAATATTTTGGATTTGGATCTTATTTCCAACTACCTTCTTTAAGAAAGAAACATGGAATATTGTATGTACACGTGAATATCGAGACAACTTCAATTTGTAATCCACACTTCCAATCATTTGCAAAACCTTATAGGGGCCATAATATTTGGTTGATAATTTAGTGTCCTTATTTTGTTTCTTGAGGTACATCTGTTTATATGGTTGTAGCCTCATAAATATTCAATCCCCCACTTCAAATTCCCTTTCATTGCAATGCTAATCTTCCTTTTGTTTCATCCTATTTTGTTCCATAACCAAGTTCTCATTAAATAGTTTGAAAACCTCTTGTTGCTTCCCTATGTGGTCCTCCATTGCTTGACCCTTTGTATTCCCTTTCAAGGGTTATGTAATGGATGGAGGATGATATCCATAAAGTGTCATAAATGGGAACATTTTTTATGAAGGATGTATTGTACCACTATTCCGCCAAAGGAAACCACTTGACTCATTGTGACTATTTATCAGATGCAAAACAACGAATATATCCTTCTAGACATTTATTCACAATATCAGTTTGCCCATTGTATTGAGGGTGTTAAGATGAGTTGTGAGACAATTGAGTACCCAAATAAGAAATTAATTTAGTCCAAAATTTTCCAGTGAAAATTGGATCTATGTCACTTACAATAATCTTGGGGACTCCATGTAGATTTTGAACTATTTCCATGAATGATGTCTCTATTGTACTTGCTTTAAAAAGATGAGAAAGAGAGAAAAAATGGGAATACTTTGTCAATCAATCCACTACTTTCATGATGACAATCTTTCCCTCGGATTTGGGTAAGCTTGTAATAAAATCCATTGAAACTTCTTCCCAACATTGACTTGGTATATCTAATGGTTGTAGGAGACTTGGCATCTTGAATATTGTTTCTCCCTTATTCTATTAGAAGACTAAACATTCAGAAACAAAATTTTGAACATAAGTTTTAATACCTTATCATAAAAAATCCTCGTTGATCTTGTGGTATGTTTTCAAAAATCCATAATGTCCTCCTATAGGAGAAGTGTGTAATTCCAAAAGGACATTATGTTTGAGTTAGGAATTCTTACATAAATATAGGCAATCATGATACCATAGAAAATAATTATTCCATACAAAATTGTCTAATGAACTGGGGTCCTCATATAGTTTTTGAATGATCCTTCTTCCATTCTTTCCTTACTTCTTCCCCCCAATCAGATTGTAGAATAGAAATAACACATAATGAACCTTGTGTCTCTTCTTCTTTCCTTGAAAGTGAATCTACCACAACATTATGTTTTCCTTTTGTTTAGATAATTTCAAAGTCAGAACCTAGAAAATTTGTAACCCAATTTTGTTTCCCTTCTAAATATAATGATTGCTCCAAGAAGTACTTCAAAATTCGTGATTTGTTTTCACTTTGAAGTGTCTTCCTATTATTTAAGGGCACCATTTCGAAATGTATGTAGTATGGCCAACATTTATTTTTCATAAATGGGTTTGAATAATGTTTTTCCTTTAATTTGGTTTCTTTCAAAGGCAAGGGGCCTCCCTTCTTGCATCAAAATTGCACCAATTCCATGGCCTGAGGCATCACACTCCACAATAAATATTTTTGTAAAGTCCAAGTGTGACTGGGATGGGAGTAGTACACATACCCTCAATTTTTTCAAAATATTTGGTTTCTTATTCAATCCAAGAAAATGTTTTCTTATTTAATAATGTTGATAGAGGTGCTACTATTTGACCATAATTCTTGACAAACTTGTGATAATAACATGTTAAACCTAAGTATCCTCTAAGTTTATTCAAATTTTTGGGAATCTTCCATTCTCTGGATTTAATTTTTTTAGGGTCCACTTTTAGAACTTCATGAGATACAATATGACCCAAATATTACACTCCTTGAACCCCAAAGGCACTCTTGGAAGGCTTTGCATAAATTTGTTCTCTTCCAATAGTTTTAATACTATGTCAACATGCTATACATACTCTTCCGAAGATTTGTTGTAGATTAGTATGTCATTAAAAAAACCTAAAAATAAAATTCTAAGAAAAGGATTGAAAATATAATTCATCAAGATTTGAAATGTTGAAGGTTCATTAGTAAGTCCAAACTGCATAACCAAAAAATCATGATGACCTTGATGTGTTCTAAAATTTGTTTTAGGAATGTGTTCCTACCTCATTCTAATTTGATGATATCTCGAACAGATATATAGCTTAGTAAATAATTTTTCTCCATGCAATTCCTCTAATAATTCATCAATGACATGAATAAGAAACTTATATTTGATGGTCATTTTGTTGAGTTGTCTATAATATGGACACATACGCCACGAACCATCCCTTTTTTTAAGCGTCACCACTCGTGAAGAGAAATAACTTTTGTTGGGTTGAATGATGTCGGCCTCTAATATTTCCTAGATCATGGACTCAATGTCACTCTTCTATGCATATGGATACATATAAGGCCTAATGTTAGGTGGTATACTTCTTAGATTCAAATGAATATCATGGTCATGATATCGAGAAAGTGGAAGACCCTTAGTAATTTCACTAAATACCTTGGAATAATTGTTGATAACTATTTGGAGGTCTAATGGAGTAGAGGATATAAATGTTTGAACATCAAGTGATCACAATTGTGGAACTACACCCTGGTGTCCCTTTTTGAGTAATTTTTTCATTCTATTCGATCTTTATCACAATAGAGGGTTTCCCTTGGATACCTCTAAGCTCAATTCCCTTTCCATCTAAGGAAAATCTCATGAAAAGATGTTGAAAATAAAGGGTCATTGTTCCCAATGATTGTAACCATTGGACCTCTAATACAAAATTATCACTCCCCATTTGGATGGAAATCATGGGGCTATCTGGAAAATACTCCCCCATTTTGAGCTTAATACTATGGCATTTTCATAAACAATTTATGGTACCTCCATATGCAATTACTACTTAAAACTCTAGTGTGGGATATACAAATAAATTAAGATATTTTTCTAAATTGTAATTGATGAAATTATGGGTACTACCAGAATCAATCAATACTATTACATTTTTCTTTTTGATGTATCCTTATATCTTGAGGTTTTTGGGAGGACTAATGTCGGCTAACACATGTGAAGATATTGTTGTTGTAGTCTCTTCTAGATTTAGATCTCGTGGCAATTCCAATTCATGATTGTCTTCCTCTTCACAACCTGTGTACAATACTTTCTTATCACAACATTTATGCCCCTTACTGTAATTTATGTCACAATTAATACATAGAATTTTTTCTCTTCTTTCAACCATTTGTTGAGGTGTTAACCTTGTTTCTTGAGGTACACTTGTATTATGAACCCAAAAATGATATTTTCTTCATGTGTATGCTCCAGTGGTAGACCTGTGTGGCCAAGACCTAAAATTTTGAATTATAATATTTAATATCACCCAAGTACTTGTTTCTTGTCAATTGACTGAAGTATTCGTGTTCCCACACATTCCCATATTGTGCTTCTAAGTCTCTTGTAAATAAACCCCAAGTATAATGATAAGGAGGGGGATTCCTTTTAACTACCCATTGATACCATTGATATGGTTTTATCTCAAAGTTCAAGGTTGCTATGTAAATCCTTTTCTTATCATCCATAATATTATGGAGTTCAAAATATTTCTCTATTTGGTTGACCTAGGTAAATACCTTTTATCCATAAAACTTATTTAACTCAATCTTAGGAAGGTTGAATTTAGGACGCCACCATAATTAACTCCGCCATTAGAGTTAAATCCACTAGAAAATTGCTTATTATCGGAAGGTTGTCCAACCTAAATTCTACCCTTATTTTCATGAGTTCCTTTCATTTTTATATCTCCTTTAGGAGGCCTCTTTTCTAGATCCTGGAAGGTCATGGAAGACAAGGAAATTTTTAATTCTGTCTTGGATTTTTTTATTTTTACTTTATTATCATATATCTTATTTTTCATGTCGTCCATATTTTTATCCATCTTATTTTCCATTTCATGCATCGTCTTATGTATCTTGTTTTCCATTTCATACATATTTATTTTCATCACATTTTTATTCTGGCTCATCTTCTTATTCATATTGTTTTCCATTTCATCCATCATTTGGTCCCTATTTTCAATGATCCTCTTTTCCATCTATCGATAAATCTCGTCAATTTCATCTTCAGTCATGGTTGATCTCTCTGGAGGTTTACTTGGTGAAGTATAATTTGGAGAATCCTTTGGATCCATGTGATAAAATAATAATTCTCCTCTTTTTCCTCTTTATTACAAATTTTAAATCACCAAAAATAGATTTTCCAATAAAAATCTATGTGAATTGTAAGTTGCATACATTTTAATCCCTTAATTTGGAGTCTGTCCTCTTGGCTGACCTTCCTTCTAATGTATTGCTGAAATTTCATCCCTTTTGATTCTGAAATTTTGGCCTAAAGAACTCTGAAATTTCTTCTCAGCAATGCCATAGGACTGACCAAAATTGGATTTTCCAAGTGAAAGCTAGGGCAACTTTCTGAAACCTTGCTTATTTTTATCCTTTCAAGGAGAAAAATCTTGTATAGAATACCATGTGTCCAATATTTAATACATGATTCTAAAATTTATTCCAAAAATACTATGGACCGTCCTCTTCCAATGCAACAGGTCTCACATAATTTGGATCCTTGTTTAAGAACATATGTTTTTTTACCCATAACACCTATTTGAGACTAATTATAGGACTAGTCAACAAACCATATCTTCCCCAGGGTATATCTCTATGTTATTGGAAAAATATCACTAGTATGGTAAGTTAGATCTCCCTAGGACCTACCTATTAATCCTAGATAGACAGTGGGGATAGACTTCTAATGGTTTCCCTAGATGCAAGTCAATTCTTTCCCTTTTAACCAAGAAGGGTGGTAAACATACCTTTCGATTGACGATTGTCCTTGTGTATCCGACTGATGCAACTCCTGATATCTAGCTTCATCTCTTGCAATGTTCTTCCTATGCAAAAGGAGACAAACAACTATTGATCTACTATTCTTCTAGTGTTAGGAAAATCAAGTCCACTACATCTATCCTGATCTATGAATTATAAGTCCATTTCTAAACATTTGTAAATAAATTATAGAAATGTTTATGGGAAAACCAATTATATATTAATGAAATATAGGAAATAAATCAATTATCATACCTTATATGTAGATGCATTCCCCATTTTTATTTACTCATTTCTCCTCCTCAACTTCTTAACCAAAATAGGAAATATGATTGTGCTTGATCTGAATATGAGAATCTCCTTTGTATTTAGACTGCATAACTCAGCAAATGATTCTTCCCCTTCATGCTCAATATTTTCATTCTCTACATAGATTGTTGGAAGAGGGTTGGGAGAGATTCTATATCTTTTAGAACCCAATAGATACTTGATTGACGTGAGTTCCAAGGCTTATGACATGAAGATACAACTTATCCCTCGCTTACCTCTTCATAACTCTGTGAATCTAGAAGTTTGTATGGATCGTCGCTTGTTGAACTATATATGACCTACAACTATCATATCTTGATGTCTCATGTAGGACCTGCGAAGACCCTAAAAAATATCCCAAATCCTGAGCTAGAGGTGTGTCTTGGAATTTTTCTTCTACCATATTCTCTTCTAGCCTTGTAGGGTGGAAATTAATGATATAATAGATACCCCCTAATGTGTGAGGTTAGGAAAGGAATGGATGGCTGAAACACATAACATTAAAATAGTGTCAATGTGAGGCAGTGTGAGGAGAGAGAAAAGGAATCCCAAAGGACAAAGAGTACCTACAATCAAACAAAAAGGATGAAAGAATATATAAACCATCCCCTAGGTAGACATACTCAAACCCTGAAGAGTATGAAAGCATGGACACCAAAAAATACAATGTGAATCCATGACATGAAAGGAAATACCACGGCCACAGAATAATATGTGGTGGATGCATGTCATCATTAAGATGATAGACACAACACAATATAATGTGAATCTATGTCATGAATTCAATCATAACCACCAAAAAATATAATGTGGATCTATGACACAACATATATACATAAAAAATTCAACAAGAACTGAGGAAAGTTCCCACAAAGTCTTCAAAGTACTCATAGATAAGTGATATACTCCATCATGAGTTGGGAGGGGATGTTGTAAAGGAAGAATGTGGCCCCAATCCCAAGGCCTTCATCACAAACCCTGATGGTAAAAATATATGTCATGTGGATATATGAGTTGATGTCAAGCATGGTAGAAACCATTTGATTATAGGTCATTGATTTGTACCATTCATTTATGTGAGGGAATCAACCGATGAGGAAGATGGACCCCAAGGTACCTAATACAATGTAGAAAGTGTGAATAGAGGAGCTGATTTCAAACACTATTAGAATCAATCTATTAGGATTCAATGATGTAAACCCACTATTGATCACAAGAAGGCCTGGCACTAAGGACTACAAGCTCCAAGTTACTAGCTGGTTTCTAGATCCCTCTTCTAGATAATGTGTTAAATTCTATAGGAAGATATCCATCGAAGGAGAGCCTTAATGTATCCCCTATAAATCGACATGAAATAGACACCGAGACATGATGTGAAGAGATAGTAAAACCAAGTACAACTGAAATAGGGATGGTCAACCTGGAAAATAAACAAAAAACCATATGGATGAGTTAGGCTTAAAATTCCCTTGAACATATAGCATGACACAATGATGACTTGGAAGTAAGACACAAGTGCACTGCAAGCTCCAAGTTACTAGCTAGTTTATAGCTTAGATCCCTCTCCTAGATAATGTGTTGAAGTATATAGGAAGAGATCCATCAAAGGAGAGAATTAAGGTATCCCCCATCAATCAACACAAAAAATACACTGAGACATGATGTGAAGATAGAGTAAAACCAAGTAAAACTAAAACAGGGATGATCAATATGAAAAATCAACAAAACAATAGATGGTTGACTTAGGCTTAAAATTCCCTTGAACATATAGCATGACATAGTGGTGACTTGGAAGCAAGACACAAGTGAAATAATGCAGGAGGCATTGAATCACTCTCCATGATGACTAGAAGAGTAACCCACCAAAGAAGTATCTCTAACTCATATTACTGGGATGTATCTTAGGAAAGATAAAACCAAACTGTATGATGAGGACTCAAATAGGTTCCGTGTTGAAGGGAAACTCAGCTGGCGTTGCCATTTTGAGAATAGACCAGGTAAAACAAATCCCACTCTTTGTTGTTGTGTGTTTCTTTTTTGTATCCTTCATGGTTTAATGAGAATGAAAAATGGATAAGAGTATGCTCGAAAGTATATTTTTGATATCCTTTTACGATTCCAAAAAAGAGATAAAAGTGTACTCAACTAGAGAGAATGAGTGCCTTAACAACATGCTCCTATGTTCCAAGAACATGGAACCGGACTAAGAAAAATTAATGTAAATGATATTGGTAAGTGATATCCACTCTTAGTAGTGGTTTTGTCCATGGGTAGATGGGTGAAAAATAGAGGCCAAATTATGCAAGAGGAATATGGTCAAGTCTATTTCCATGTCGGTAAGTAGGATCTAGGTAAATAGAAGTGTAGCAAAAGGAGGCATGACACAAGAAACAAATGCATAGGTGACCATCAAGAAACATTAAAATTTTGAGAACCCCCTCGGGATGTGGCCAGAATATATATGAAGAGAGGAGAATGAAGCTCAATGATCAAGTCATGGTAGGGATAAAGGAGGGCTCCTGGGCATATGGGAAATAGCAGCATGGGCACTGAATGGAAATCTGGGTGCTAACTATGGTTCCCATGAAGGGTATGCACTACCATGCAGGTGATGACGTGTAAAAATGGAGTGGATAATGTCACAACCTGATGGGATCGAACCTAAGGCATTGCTTCAATAGAATGGAAGGTTAATAATGCAAGATGATGAATGCAGAAAAAACATATCCCTATATTCTGGTTGGAAACACATGTACCCCATTTTCTGTGGAAGTCGCCATCATCATACAAAAGTCCCCATAATCCTTTAAAAACATGAAAACTTGACTCCAAGGTCAAAATGCATAGTGAAATATAAAAAAAGAAACTATTTTTGATTTTTTTGGATATGATATATGAAAAAACAAATCACTCACACCACACACCTATGTACAATGCACTACACATATTGATTATTTACGCAAAGAAGATCCAATTACTAGCCTCAGGCCAAGGATAGTTTTCATAATTGATGAACTCATGAGACAATGTCGACATGATATGACTTACCATGACAGGGCTATGCCACATAGGAATGAATCTTTGTGGCTGAAGATACTCACCATGAGTGGTTTCGTGAGCTATGGAGGCTCATTGATGATTCCCATCAAGACATAAAGGAGGTACAAAACATAAATATTCAGAGGAAGGGAAAGCATAAAATTCGGGGTCAAGTTATGAAAAGGATAACCAAGGAAGAAAAGATTCAAGTCAAGGGGTTTCACTGGAATCCCTAAAAAATTCCCTCAATCCTTGATCAAGACTCATCATGTTAAATCTCATTGATTCCAAATAAGGGAGAATGAATTTGTGATGATTCACATCCTCCCTAGGCTTCTCAATGGAATCCATGACATCCAGGATGGCCTCTTATGAAGGAAACTCAAAATCTAGGATGTCATGTGAACTTGGAGAGTCAACAACCCATATGGGTGGAGTATTTTGGTCACACTCCATATGAGGATGTATTTGCTGACTAGTATCATCTCATGTTGATGGAATTTTCGGATCGACAATCTCAAATACAGTGGGAGGTATGGAATTTCCATAAGATTCAACATCCTCGAGGTGAGGTACCACCCAAGGATCAACATACCTAAGGGATCCACTAGTAAATTATGAAATCATGTTGATAGGACAAATTTTCACAGTAGTAGATGGTAGTGGAAGGGGAAATATACCCATGAGTGAAGGATCTTTGAACATCCCTGCACCAACATGTATATAAGACTACTTGGTATCACCAACAAAGGGTACATTAGACCTTGTATTGGATTCAAGGTCTGTGGTGAAAAATGCAAGTTGATCAATTGTCATTATTTTCCCTTGATGAGGGAAGCATAAAACCCTAAATACTAATGAGAAAACTCCAATCATCTCGTAAAACCAATTGCACCCGAGTAACAAATTGTACTCAAGAGGTGCATCAACAATCTCCATAATGGCAAAGACTGTCTTACCACCTAACTTGATGGGTAAGGTGGTGATGATTCCATGAGGATGGGACATATATCCTTCAAATTATTTCAACAATGTTTTGGATGTCTCAAGATTTGGAGAGATAAGATCATTCCAACAAGAAATAAACATGATGCAGTTGAGGCTCCTTCATCAACCATGGTTCAGAAGATTTTTTTCCCCATCATTAACACTTTGGTATGGAAATAAACTTTATCGAAGATCCTATGAGTAACCTGATTAATATCAAAGTTTATCAACCTCGACTCTGAGGGATCAACCTCGTCTATATCAGACAACAAGGATTTTCACTCAGATGGGTAGTTATGGAGGACTTCAATGGAAGAAATGGAAAAAGGTACCTAGGATAAGTCTTCCACAATATTGTAGTTGTGGGCATCCCATGTGTTTGTATTATGTGTCATGTGATGAAGAACACCCTTCATGGGGCGAAGCAGTGTGTCAAAGGATCTCTTCTCAATATGAAGAGGGACACCAGGATGGGAAGAATATGTTGAGTCTGATACAACAGGAATGTAATATACCTAGGGAGGTAATATGGGTGGTAATATGGGAGGTACCCAATGAGAATGGGGTACCACAATATTTAACATAAGAAATAGATAAAACCCTTGAGGTAGGGTAACACCATACATTAATCCTTAAGGAAGGATAATAATCCTCAAGAAGTTCTTACCTATCCTTTTATAGCATTCTCTATCTCCTAGGAACATTCTAGAAAAGGAATCTTCTAGAAATCCCATTTAGTATTTATAACTACCTATTTATTATATGTAACTACCATAAGGGGACTTATTTAATATCATGGTGGACCCAGTCCACCTTACATTGAATATCCTACACTAATAACACCTAACCCCCATCTCATTGGGTACCTCCCATATTACCTCCCTAGGCAAATGACAGTTTTTCAGGGTTTTTCTGGAAAAAGCTGCGATTTTCTGCAGTAAGTTATTTTTAAACCGTAGTTTTTGTTGCATATTTCTTCCAAGCATGATTCATTTTAATGGAAGATATGAGGATCCTAGTATTGAAGAATATATCAAAAATGTAAATCCATCATGTGGACTCCTATGGTGAGTTGGGATATGGGTAAATGTAAGGGATGATGTTAATAAATGGTCGAATGAAGTTAAATCTAATGATATTTTTGAACTTTCAGATAAAGAATATGAAAAATTATTCTTAGACAATTTCTCTTGTTCCAAGAGTAAGGTTAAAGAATTCACCAAAGGTTTATTTTCAAGTGGAAAATTTGTATTACAGGTTCATGGTTGTATTCATAAATAAAATATCATTGTTTCTATTAGCCCTAGTTGCAGGCATAATTTTATCAATGTTCTGTTAGTTAATAGATTGTAAGTTGTTGCAAAGAATATTCAAAGTATATAAGTTGGGGGTGACAATGTAAAAAAATTTAAAGACTTGAAACTTAGTATGGATAAATATGTGTTGCATTCAGATTTTGAGGCTCTAGATATGGGTGAGGTAGACATTATTTTGGGATATCCTTGGATCGAGTCAGTGGGAACAATTAATTTTAATGTGAAAAAGAAGTTTTTGAAGATATGGTACAAGAAAAAGAAAATTACATTGGAGGATCTGTCTCTTAGTAAGAAATAAGGGCCCACCACAGCAAGCACATAAGTTATTGTAGAGTCTAAAGTTGAGTCAGAGACAAAGTCTATAGAAGAAAATGAAGCAAAGCCACCTGACAAAAAATGTAAAGAAGATGAGATGTTCATTGACTCAAAGACACAATGTGTTGCATATTTAAAGAAGAAAAAACAGATTCCTATAGTCGTGCTATATCGCCATCCACATCATATCAAGAAATGACAGTCATCAAGACAAGGGAATGAGAATCCACACACATATGCACCAATGGAGAACCACAAAGGAAACCAATCAAGTGGTGCAGGGAAACCTACCAACACTATAGGAAGACATCATGCTCGAGAAACATGTCCATGGAAACATTGGCATGATGTAGAGAAAGCTCAGGATGGAAAGAAAATAGTTATACATCATGTTCGACTTCCATTGGGATGGATGGATGGTCGTACTTGGTACCAATTAGCTATAATTCTCAATTGTTCATATCATATGGTATCTCCTCATGTTTTGAGGCTGAAACATGCTTAAGGGGGGTGGAATGTAATATACCTAGGGAGGTAATATGGTTGGTAATATGGCAGGTACCCAATGAGAATGGGGGTTAAGTTTTATAAGTGGAGGTTATTCAATGTAAGGTGGAATGGGTCCACCATGGTATTAAATAAGGCCCCATGTGGTAGTTACATATAAAAAAATGGGTAGTTAGAAATAATAAATGGTCTTTCTAGAAGATTCCTTCTCTAGAATGTTCCTAGGAGATAAAGAATGCTATAAAAGGATAT
>JASDQU010588968.1:46543-66709 GCA_032191745.1 Picea mariana | reverse complement strand
CCGTGGCAGTGCCGGCATTTGAAGGGCAGCTGTTCGTAGTCAAGCTCCTGAATGTGCGTCCAGTCTGCGGCCGTTAGCTTTATTGCCTCCGGTAATCCCACTTCCAGATCAACCTCCACGCAGATCCGTGCGCATGAGTACTGGTCTTTTCTTACTGCTTGATCTATATACCTTCTGAGCATGTTCCCGATTGCAAGCAAAGATTTTTGGTTCCAGCAGTGTAAGGGGAGGTGAGGTAAACGTACCCATACTGGAACGGCCGAGGGCACATCCTGGGATGGGTCGAAGTCCGGGGTCCATTTGTTCAGGTATAACCCCTGAGGCCCCATGAAGTACGGCCCATTTCTGAATATGAGATTTTTGTCTTCAGGATTGTCAAAGACGAATACATAGTATCCTTTCCCTACAAAGTGGCTCTTTATTCCTTCTGTTATGAGCGGATTCCAGTTCCTCTACACCCATGTGTCTACGGATTTGGGAGATGGCCAGAGGCCGGTAAATTGTCCAATAAGTCCCCTGTCTGCTAAGTTGACTGTCGTTCTGCATGTTTCTTCCAAAGGCAATTCAACACTGGGAATGCTGTCCAGTTTCTTCACAAATTTCTGCTGCACTGCTGACGACGTTCTCTTGGAGGCTGCCGCGACCAGCTTCCTGAATGCTTCCAGTTCTGGTAATGGGGAAGGGTTAGGGATGGCGCCCCCACCAGCGTCCATGGCTGGGGTTGCCATAAACAAAGCCCGAATTGATTCGTTTCCTCCCGCCCCTGCGTGCTAAAACGCGATTTTTGTGATGAGGGGCACCGATGGCCTTCATATCTGGGGCCTCTCTGAACCGATAATGCTGCTAGCGATCGTCCCAGAGCAGGTTGGAGAGGAGTCGCCCAAGCTAAGCCTGGCCGCCGAGAGGGCCGAGGCTGCCTGTGCACGCGGCTAGGGTTCCAGTTTCCCTAGCTCGGGCCATTTCTTTTCCAAATTACCCTTTTTAACTCTATCTTTATTCATCTTTATAAATCTCACTATAATATCAAGCCTTTTTATGCCATGCCTTCATTATCATGGGGAGAATCTATAATTTTGAAAATGAGGTTAAACTCACTATCAAATCCATCTTTATAAATCTCACTATGATAGCAAGCCTATGATAGATCTCACTATCACGGTGAGAATTCATAATTTCGAAAATGAGGATACACTCACCATTAATTTCGAAAGTAATGTTTCCTCAATGATCATGGTGATCTTATACAAGTTCTTTGACTTAATTATTCCATACTGTTGAAGATGTTACACTTTATGCACTTGGTTTTTCAAACAACAACTATTTTGCATCTTAAATTTTTATTATTATATATATATATATATATATATATAATATTAATTTTGATATTTTGTGTGTATTTTTAATACATAAAATTATCATTTTTTATATTAAAGATATTTATACATAAAATTTCTATCATAAAAAAGTTATATGTTAATATTTGAAGTTGTATGAAAAGGGCAAACATACATATTTAGTAATTACATAATTTCCTCTTCTTCTCCATTCAAAATTGACACTCTTCTCTATGAGAGTGATGACGTAGCTGATTGCAAAGGCACTCACCATCATTATTCTCCATGACTTGTTACTTTTTTTTCTACGTCTCTCCCATTTCTCAATTCAATGTGTATATAGACATATTGGTAAGTACCTGAGTAGATCTACAAATATAATCACCACAAATATTGAATACAAAATAGATCCATAGAGTAATATAGAAGAAACCACACTTTTATTATAAGAACAATATGCAAAATCTCTTTTATTACTATCGAACCCTTAGGGTAGGGCAACACCATACAATGGATCCTATTATGGAAGGGATCGTCTCCTATTCACTTGCCTCTTCAAGGGGGATTCCTCCTATTGAGCTACCGCTCCAAATACAATACTGTTCATGATGTCCCATTACATTGCTCGAACCCCTTTCTATAGTGCTACCATCACCTAAGAACATTCTAGAGGAGGAAACTTCTAGAAGTAGAAACTTCTAAGAATTCCCCTTACATTTAATATATCTAACTATCCATTTATTATATCTAACTACCATAGTGGACCTTATTTAATAATATATTGGACCTATTCCACCTTACATTGAATGACCTCCAATATTATCACTATGGACCCTCTGGGCCCCCCACTACCTCTATATCTATCTAACATTCCATCCCACTTATGAAAGAATTTTCCTCAATGCTTGATGTACAACCATATACCAGGGTCGCATGGATAAGTGTGGACCATAGTGTTGAAGTAGACTACAGAACTAGGGTCCCATGGAGAAATGAAAACCATCATGTTGAAGTAGTCCAACTTCCATTGTGAACTAGGGTCCCATGTCCAAGTGATCATGTGAACTCCATGTGAAAGATATCTGAACTCAAGAACCAACTCAAAATGATGCTCCAAATATATACATTGATCATGGGGATCCAAATATGTATATCCCTCCATATCAACAAAATCATTTGAATAACACACTAGTACTGGAGAATACTAAAAAATAGTGTGCATAGAAGGTGTTGGACTTCTCTCCATAATGTGCTCCACATGAGGTGAAGGAGAGTCATCAAATAGAATATGGAAGTGGTTTTCATCCCATAAATGAAAACTATGCATATACCAATCATCACAATCATCCTCCAAATCATACCAAGCATACACTTATTGATGATATTCATTCATGATGTTTTCCATAAGATATCTCTCTTGAAGGAGAGCTAATGATTGTTGACTATTGTGATAACTATATGACTGTTGACTATTGTGATAACTATTTCTAATGCCGTGCATGTGTTCATGCATATCATCTTTGACTGCGTCAATCATGTGTAGAATTTCCCTGAATTCAAAGTGCATATCCATTGGAAACACCACATATAATATACCAAAATAAAACTCTTAAAATGATTTATCCAATGGAACTGAAAATTTTATGAACCCTGCAATCTCATTTCCATCAGGAAGAAACCCAAAAAATAGAACAAGTGTTTAAAAATAAATTACTGTAGAAAATCATGGCTTTTTCCGGAAAAACCTTGAAAAACTACTGAATTTAAAATGCTCATAACTTTACTTCCGAGACTCCATTTTGGTTGAGTTTTTTTTTGAAAATGGGTATTTTTATAAGAGGAATTAAAATGAATTTTTTTTTTCCCCCAAATTTAGCTCATAAAGCTTCATATCTAAACTTGAAGTACGCTACCCTCTTTTTCTTCCCTAGAAAATTTTTTCAAAAAAAGAGAAAAAAATTATTCCCTTCTTTGGCCAAGGAAAGTGCTCTGATACCAATTGTTAAGTACCTGAGATCTGAAGACATGAATACAAAAGAACCATAATAGATATAGAATAACAATATGCAAAATCTCCTTTATTATTATTAAACCCTTAGGGTAGGGAAACACCATACAATGGATCCTGTTATGGAAGGGATCCTCTCCTCTTCACTTGCATCTTCGAGGGGGCATCCTCCTATTGAGCTATAAATCACAATAAAATATTTTTCTTCATGTCCCATTACATATCTTGAACCCATTTATATAGTTCCACCATCACCTGAGAACATTCTAGAGGAGGAATCTTCTAGAAGTAGAACCTTCTAAGAAGTCCTCTTACATTTATTATATCTAACTACCATAGTGGACCGTATTTAATAATATAGTAGACCTNTCTCACCACCATGTATCAATTGATCATGAAAATTAATACATATATAGGATGAAAAAGAGATACATCTCATGTATATAACAAATTTGACATAACTAGCAATATTGATTATGTAACTACTAGCATAGTAATTTTCTAATAATTCATTTCTACAATTATTTTTGTCACCCCCTCTTAATGTAGAAACGAATTTTCTACAATTATCAGCTTGTCTTTACCGATTAGAAATTTACCCTTTACCAAAGGTTTAGTGAATATATATACCACATTGTAATTTGTATTAAAGTGTATCAAATCAATTTCTCTTAAATGCTTTTTTTCTCTCACAAAAGTGATGTTGAGTTTCAATGTGCTTTGATCTTTCATGATAAATTGGATTGTTTTCCAGTTTTATTGAACTTTTATTATCACATCCCCTGAAGTCGTGAAAAATAAACACATGGAGTGAGGAACATCTTAATATAGATTCCATAGGGGATTATTGGGATGAACAGACCGTGATAGAGATAGAAGTGTCACTACGAGAATAGGAGGATCTATTCCCTACATGATTTTTAGAAATAAAAGGTATTAAGGGAGATTTAGGGTATATGAAGATAGAGGTAAAACCTGACTCCAAGCTATTTAAACACTATACATATAGTCTAAAACCCATAGCCAAAGAGAAAGTGAAGAAGGATATTGATAGGATGTTATAAGTTGGGCTGATTTTCCTTGTCGATAAGGTTGAATGGATCAATCCTATCGCTATACAAAACAAGAAAGGTATGGAGGATATACATGTATCTGTGGATTACAGGAGATTGAATGCTTATTGTGTACATGAACCATTTCCTACCCCCTTTAGTGATGAGGTACGAGATCAGGTAGTGGGAAATGAAGTGTATTCCTTTATAGATGGGTTTTCTGGATACCACCAGGTTAGAATTGCCAAAGAAGACAAGAAAAATACTACCTTCACTATAGAGTGGAGATCATTTTCCTATAATTTTATGCCTTTTGGGATCAAGAATTCCCCAACAATGTTCTATCAGATAGTGATTACAACATTCTGCGACTTCATTCATAAGTTTTTTGAGGTATACCTGGATGATTTGTACTGTGTACATATTACTCAAGGAGCACATTGGGATATTATGACTGATGTTGGATCACTATAGACATCTACATATTTCCCTTAATATGAGAAAATGTATTTTTTTTGTACCCATAGGGAATCCTCTCAGACATTTATCTTGTAGGAAAGGAGTCCTAGTCGATCTTGCGAAAGTTGCATTAATTCTCAAAATGCCTCCTCCTACCACTGCCAAAAAATTGCAACTACTTTGGGCCATACTAGATACTATCGTAGGATTATTAGGAGCTACACAATTATAACAATAGATTTAAAATAAATACTAAAGAAGTTCAAAGAGTTATTTTGGACTCAAGAATATGATAAAGTTTTCAACCTAATAAAAGATTAGCTGAGTACTGCACGTATTTTAAATTATCCTATAGGTCCTATTTTGGCACAACCACGGGAAGGAAATCTAAATCATCCTGTCTATTTTTCCAGCAGAAAGTTATCCCATGTTGAGCACAACTTCACTGCAACTGAAAGTGAAGGTTTGGAAATGGTTTATGCTTTACAAAAGTTTATACATTATTTGTTAGGCGATCGTTTTAAGTTTTTTACTGATCACTCTTCTTTGAAGTATCTAGTTAAAAAACTTGTGTTAGAAGGTATAATTTTCATATGGTTGTTGTTATTTGAGGAGTTTTCTTTTGAGGTCATTGTCAAGCATGGTAAACTAAATGTTGGGCTAGATCATTTTTATAGACTAGATTCGGAAAAAAGTGGCATATATGATCATCTCCCTCATGTGGTTATTTTTCATAGTGAGGCTATTTGTGATTACATGTTGGACATTGTTTTATTTTTAACCACTGGTACTATGCCAGATGACTATTTCGTGACTCAAAAAAGGCACCTAGTAGTTCGTGCAATAAACTATCAACTAATTTCAGTCCAGTTGTACTTGACCATGAAAGACCTAATATTCTATGGGAATTTCACAGTGAACTTGCGGGAGGACATGTTGGCGGAAAGGAAACTGCCTAGTAGATATTAAAAGGAGAATTATGGTGACCTACATTCTTTAAATATGATAAGGACTATGCTCGGGCCTACGATGTATGTCAAAGAGGTGGGAATCCATCTCGTCATGGTGAGTTAACTTCACACCCTCTCCGATCATTCCAAGCCTTTGAAAATGTGTTGTCGATTTAATTTTTTTTATTAGTCCCCTTTCCAAGCATTCAAAGGAAAGATACATAATTACCGCAAATAACTACCTGAATTGATGGGATGAAGCAGAATCTATTCAATATTTCTCTACAACCACAACAAAACAGTTTATTTTTCAGAATATCATTACTCGGTTTGGTTGTCCTGGGACCTTGACTAGTGATAAAGGATCCCATTTTATTAGTGAGACTATCGTGACCCTTACAAGAGAATTTTTTATTAATCATCATAAGAACAGTCCCTACCATTCACAAGCTAACAGAATAGTGGAAGCAATTGATAAAATCTTGGATATGGGGCTGACTAAAGTTTGTTGTAGAAATCGAGATGATTGGGATGATTTCTAGTTTTGTTATGGGATTAAGTTTTCCAACCTGGATATCACCTTTATGGTCAGGGGGTCTCAATCAAATATTTACGTATTTAGTCATCTTTATGTTCGAAATTTGTGCCCCATCAAATTCACCATGGTATCTAAAGACTATTGATACCCTTTTTCTCACTGTCCCCATCATCATTCATCAGAGTTATTACATCCTCACCAATCATTCATATTTATTCGGGTTGGAGTTGGTGGGGCCATTACTTTTTTGTGCACCCTGATATCGTTATCTCGTGTTCCCCTTTTTCTCTTAACTACCCAAATCGCTTCATATATTTTGTTGTGTCTACTCGTCCTGTCCAACGTTAATGTTGAATTGTTTCCATGTCTCTCTTAATGGCTCATAATACTATCCCCATTTCTCGAAGTTTCCTAAAAACTTATCTTTGACTGATCATTTACTGATATCATGTTTTTTTCGAAGTTCTTTGTATCCTCGGTCATGAATATCCCTGAGAAATCTATAAGCCTACATACTTATCCATAATTTTAGTTTTTATACCAAGGTTGATCTCTTACAATGGTCTGTACTGCTGGTCGAGGAGCCCTACCCAAAAGTGTTATTCTGGAGGAGTTTATTGAGTTGTGTGTTGTAGTTCAATGTGATCTCCATAGGAAAGTCATGAAGACTCAACTGGTCGACCTTGATTTTACAGATGCTTCCTTGATTCCACATATGGCAACCCATGCTTTCATGGATAGCACAAAATTTCCAGATGGAGAGTTTCAGTGGCAATGGGAACCTGGATATGCTCCACTATAAGATTCTACTTTGATGTGTCTGTGTGACCTACTTACTTTTGGTACTACTAGAGAAGCTAGACGATGCACAAAATGTCTCATCAGCAGAGTGCACAACAACACTTTATGGTTATACCAGGCTTATCCAATCCATGTAGAGGACATTTATATGCTCATCGGTTTGTCTATGGAAGGTCAGGGTGTCAAAGATGACTTCTAAGGATTTGGGAAGCATGGTAAGAATAAGGGTGAACTGAGCCTCTATGAGAAATATCACACTCGTCGTGGAGGTCATGGAGTGCACCTTGCGCCAATAAACAATGAGCAGATCTGTATGGACTGCTACGTGATTGCTGGGAAGGTGATCATAAAGTAAATGAAAGGTGAATGCATGATTATCTCCATCATAGTCATAGAGTTAAAAAATATGGTGCACCTATGAATTGGTGTAAATATCTACTCACCAAGATGTACAAGGATTCTGTAGATATGAATGAGTGAGTTGAGTATTTCATATATGGATACTTACTCATAGCATTCAATATGTGGAAGAGGAATTCACCAAAGGGTCGCAATATATCTCATAATGATGATGGTTGTATCACCAAGCTTTTCGACCCATGGAATTTTCTCCCTGCATCCACCAACAAGACAACTCACAATGTTGCCTTTGTGCAGTGGTATAATGACCTCATTTCCGCAACACAGAGGAAACAAGTTCCACATGCGCTACTTAATTGGCATACCCATGACATCTAGTTTGGGATGAGCCATGACCATACTTTTGTGCAGCTTCTGGGGGATGATATGGCTCTATTTCATATAAACCTAATACCTTTTTACCTAGATGAGGTTGTGTTCGATAATGAATTCACCTCATGGACCGATGTCATTATATAATAGAATAAGACATATGTCTCCTAGATCAATGCCTGTGTAGACCTCTAGTGCATGGACCAGGTTTGCAAAGCACAACAAGATGCCTTCCAAATTAGAGGATGGGGAAGATGAAGGCGACGAGGAAAAGTTATCGGGGGACACAATTCAGATCCCATTTTCTTCTATTTTGGAGGACACCACCATTTCTAGTAAGCAATTTTGTGAAGTACTTACCTCTCTTTTTCCGACAAAAAATCAGTGCACGAAGTCTCCCTCCAAGTCTCATGTTGACCTCGTTATCACCATGGCCACTCCCTTTTTTTTATTTTACCCCCGACCCACACCATTACTCCCATTCCCTCATCCGTCCTAGTATTGATAAACCTTCAATCACATAGAAAAATACCCCTGTCATTGAGGGGATCACTGGCCTGCTCCATGGGTTAACCACTATTATCCCATTCACAACCCCAACATTAACCAATTAGACTCAGTTTGACATAGTCTCTCTTGAGTACCCTAGAACCACTTCCACTGCAGACACTACCATCCTACTACCATCTACTTTCCCCGAGGTTCCACAAATCCAAGTCCCTTTGGATTCAAAACAAAAAGTCACTCTTCATTCAACATCAGAGATGGGATTCAAGATGCAAGTGTTGATGGACCTAGATCATCCTCAAAATCAGTTGGATAATTAGGATGACATGTACTCTATGCATATCACAAGATTGGTCAAATATCAACTTGCACCTATGATATAGTATCCTCAATAGTGTTTAGAAATCCTGGAACTTTACTTGGAGAAAACAATTGTGGTTCTGAAACTTCCATAGGAGGTACAGGACCAACTTTCCCAGAGCCTTAGAGCTCCCTACCCTAGTCTGAATGGTTTTGGCACCTCCAACTTCTTATAACTATCTATTTCAAGCAATCAATTGCTTGCCTCCAGGATTCCATTAGATAGTCTTTTACTAGTGGGGATATTTCCACTTGGGCTACCCCACAAATCGTCCAACTCATTAGGGCCTCGATTGATCAACTAGAGCATAGGATCATTATCATTGAGCACTATAACAATGAAATACAATAGCAGTAACAACAAATACATGAGGTTTCAAGTGTCACCTCTTCTGCTGCGTAATATAAGCATGACTTACATGTGCAGGAAAAATCCTTAGACAAACTCATCAAATTTTGGCTTACTTTTCCATAGCTGGTGCCTGAGTTTCCTGAAGATATCACTCTAGTTGCACCACCACAAAGAGTGGATCTCATTGTTGGCGCATGGTCCCAAATGGATATCAATGTTGATACCCTACAACAAGATCTAGCTACCATCAAATTAAAATAAAAGGAACATCCCAAAGCAATGATGCAGTGGATTTCTTAGGCCATTGTGCAAGGAAATACAATCATATCCTCACTTCATGCCCAATTTGAGGAAAGTCGTCGGCTCTTCGATATGGTCTGGGTTCGATTGCTAGAACAACATAGTAAGCCTGTCGAAGAGCTATGTACTAGGCTTAAAAATATGCATGCATAATCCCATTCCATTGTTGACCTTGTTGAGCAAGCGACTAAGTTTTCTGAAATACAAGCCAAGGATGACAAGTTGGATGCCATGGTTGAAGCTAGTAGGGTCACGAAGACAAAGATTCAACACTTCATGCTTGCAGTCGAAGATGAATAAGTTCTGTTGCAACAACTTGACTCCATCACTAACAAATATTAAAATATTATCTTGGCTACCAAACCATACGATCCTGATGTAAACATTTCCTAGGAATTTGTTAAGGGAGCCTCCATTTTGGTGAGGAAATGCCAGGATTGGGTTGAGAACTATGATTAGTTTCGTGCATAGGATCTAGCCCTGCTGCTTGAGTTGGTCCCTCCATTTGTATAGGGTCAATGGAATGATCCATAAGGTTGACTCGGGACGAGTCAAAGATTGTGGTCGGGGCCTTTAGGGCCCTCCATTTTTTAATAGGACCTAATTTTGTGAAAAGGTCAAAGTCTTGCAGGAAAGTGAAACAACATATCGAAAGATTAGAACTAGCAAAGAACAATTCAGGTAAGCAAAAAGTTAATTACCAGCAGGCCAACAATGAATACAGATCATACACTAGCTAGAGGAGTAAGTAGAAAGGTGCAGAAGCTTTGAACACGGGAAAAGAGAAAGAAAGAAAGAAATGAAAGAGGAATGAAGAAATCATAACAACAAAATAAAAAGGAGGCCAAGAAAATGATATAAATTGGGAAATGGTTTCCTAGTTGTCGAGATGATGAGTTGTTTTGATGTATTTCGATATTATGCACTGTTAAATTGTTGTTGCTAGAATCATTGTTCTTTCTCTGTCACCAAGCTATCGTGATTATTATTGATTGAGTTTGGTGCGATAAGATGTTGTAATGGGTTGTGGGAACAATTGTACATGGGAACATGGAATGCACTACATGAGATATGATCATACCCTTGTACTCGTTGGATTGTGAACTCTAAGAGGATGATAATACAAGAGATCTTTTGGGCCCTAAAACTTTTCTTTGGTTATGATATGTGTGACTCAATATTTTCTCTTTTGTGCAATTACTCATGTACATTGTATTTGATATTTAGTTTTTATTTCCAAGTTTTTCCTCGTGTATGGATTAAACTTCACGGTGCGAAACATAGTTAGTTGATGTATATATTGGTTTAGACTTCCAATGCCACAATATTTTCACATTCAATTTTGAATCTGCAGTGTGTTGCATCAGAACTAATGATGCATCCTCACTGAATCACTTTATCACACACAAGTCTCAGATGCACTTTGGGTGAGACCTCCTTCCATTGCGAAAGGTTGAATATGCCAATGTGACTAGACTGTAGCAGTGCCTTTGTTGATAACCTATGAGAACCTCGATCTCCAATTTTGCACCAACAATTTCTTCACCTGTACCATGAACCAGAACCTCACACTTCAAGCATTTGATCGCCATTAACGACATGGTAGAAAATATTATATTGGAACCATCCATGTATTCTCCTGGGAGATGAGACCTCCAGGTGGCGAGGCGTTCAATTCTTGAGTGTACATACATTAATATGGCAATAAAACCCCATCTGGGGATATATATTGATTAATTAATTAATTAACGTATTAAAGTATTCATTAATTAATGTATACATTAATATGTTATTAATGTAAATTAATATACATTAATGCATTAATGTTTAAATCTATTAATACATTAATGCATTAATTATTCTATCATTTAATGTGTATATATATTTTGTTTTCATTTATTGAGATATATATTAATTAATGTATACGCGGATAATTCATTTTATCATATATAAATTTATTAATGTATGTGAGTATCTTTAAGGTATAGAGTTAGATGTCTCAATGTGGCGACCATAAACCGATGTTCTAATGTGAAAAAAACCTTTCACCAACATCAGATTGTGATGAAATCTAGTCATAGTAATCTATAGTCAACCATAATTAATTAATACATTAATTAAATTTCAATTAATTATTACATGAATTATGTATTAATGTATAATTAGTTGATATATTAATATATTAGTTAATACATTAATTAATATTAATTAATGTGTATACATTATTTGTATCTACTCACATATATTAATTAATGTATATGAGTATAATGAATTTGATTATCCTTGTTAGTATATTAACTAATGTACAAATATAAATATTTTAACCATGTTCACCTGCATGGGGTATCAGGGATGGGATACGAAGGGAATCTAGGCCTCGAGATTGATAGGATGGAGGAATTGAAAGCTATAACTAACAACGCTAGCAAGCAGGTAACCACAAGTGGGAAGTAATGGTGATGAAAAGTACGAGAACCGGTGGAAAGATTCTTCCCCTCAGATACCGATGAGAGGGAAGGTTCATGATGGTCAATAGTCTAAAAGTATGTGAGGTATTAATGGTCAGAGATAGTAGAAGTTTAAACCCTCAGCACGACATATACACCTCAAAAACCACAATAAATGGTGGGGATGAAAGGAACCCTCTCCCTGAGGTCCCATAACCTACTCACCAAGTGTTATCACATGGCAGTGAAGTTTGAATAAAAAATATGGAGGAGGGATAGATCCACATCTATATCCCTGAATTAAATGAAATTTAATGAGGTAGAGTAATCCAGATTATTTTCGGCATGAAATGAGATCAGAGATATAATAAAAAAATGCACAGAGATGTCGTAGATATTTAATAATATAACATAAATATATCAGAGATGCAACCATAAACATAGAGGTACAGTAATACACAATTTCTATTAATGAAATAAATGTACAGAGACTGTAAAAATACAGAGCGAAAGACTCGCTAGATTGGTGGCAACTTATCTCTGAGAAGAGATGTGATGGCTACTCGCATTCGCAAGAAGATGATTACAATGAGGCTCTGAAGGCATTTTTACGATAACAAGGAATTCCCAAAACCCTAGACATCCAAAAACATAACCCTAGGATATGAAGTGCCAAAAGTCATGTGGGCCCCATTTGGGTAAGTGCGTACATCAACTTCACGGGGTCGTAACTTTTTCATACAATCTCCCTTTTAGGCGTGTGATAGCTCGTTAGAAAGGTATCATCGAGGAGACTCATTTTAAGGGATGAATATTGCCTTTGGATATAATTGAGAACCTCTATCTAGAGAAAATATTCATTTGGGCTCTTAAAATGGCCCTGAAAGTTAAAACTTGCTAAAAATAGTAAATTGCCAAAGTTGCCAGAAAACGGTTTTGAGCCAGTTGGAAAAGGTGGGTGGCCACCAATATCCACTTGGATCAATCATATCTCCTTATGAGGCAATGGTCTCCATTGCGTTGAGTTCCTGGGGGAGAGGGAAAAGCGTTTGTTGGATCTGCATCTTGGTGAGCTGCTTGTATTGCTAGACACATCGCACTGCTCAGTTTGTGGAAGTATGTCAAGGACCTGTTGAGGCAGAGGCTATTAAACAAGTCAAGATACATGAGAGGATGGTGTGTAGAAGGAATCTTTTCACCTTTTTGCAACCTTTTAGACCTACTTCTGTTGGATAGAAGGTGCTTGGGGTGAGGCTGTAGTGGTTGCAGTGTCCTTCTATTCTCCTTTTGAACAGATTGTGAAGAAGCTAAATTTTGCAGTATGATATACTACCTTGTGGAACTTTTTAGGTGGAACAATATTCATAACTACCTTTGGTATTCTATAGAGATGAAACCCCAAAGTAACAATGACACTACAGGGTGGAGACTCATAAACAACATGGCGCTTCTACATATATGGTTGGCCCAAGAGAACATCACAGACATCTAGTGGGGAAACATCACATAATACCTTGTCCTTGAAGGGATAGATTCCATATGACAATCGACATTGCTAGATGACACAGAGATCTCGTCCTCGGTGAAGCCAACCAATGTTGTATGGTTGCGGGTGTGGTGTTGTCAACAATCCCAACTATTTGACGACCTCTGCTAAGATGAGGTTATTCTAGCTTCCGATATCAACAATAAAATGCAACGGGGTCCCCCTCACCCACATCTGTGAATGAAAAAGGCACTCCCCCTCTTCGGGATGTCTTGTTTCTTCTGGTTGAATTGATGCGGTTGCGACAATAGCAATGGGGTCTGCATCAATGATCTGTCCTTTACCAGTATTTTCAGAATTGGATTCTGAATCAGGGTTTGGCTCCTTGTCTTTGATCTCAGCCACCAATGACTATTTTGAGCTACATTCATCATTGTTGTGCCAGGGGATTTTGTGGAAATCGCACCCTCTTTCGATGTCGTTCTTTGTCTTCCCATGACCCTTCTTTTCCTGTGTCTTGGACTAGTTTTCAGGAGACTGTTTGTTAGGGTTGTCTTTGTCATACTTTGGTTTTTGCAGATTTATAGATCTAAAATCCCGTTTGTTCTGGTGCTTAAATTTCTACTCGATTTTAACAACATATTGATCAATAGCACCGAGTGATGATATTTCCAGAAAATCCATTTCAGTCTGGATGTATCTGTGTAGATCCCCATGGTATTTCAGAACCAAATGTCACTCAGAGTCTTTGATACCCATCTTGGTGCACAAGGTATGGAAGGTATTGGTGAACTCTGGAACTCCTTGGCCCCTCTCTTGTTGTAGTGTGGTCCATCTCATGTACTAGTCCTCATAGTTTCCAATAGGGTAATATTGTTCCTTTACCGCATCCACAAAAAATCCCAAGTGGGATCTGCCCCATATATTTCAGACTCCTCTATGGAACTCTGCTCCCAATAAGTTTCCCACCAATGTTTGACATGGGTGAGAGATTTAAGGAGTTTGAAGGTGATCTTTTCTTTGTCAAAAAATTTGTGAACAAAGAAATAACCTTCTAGCAGATTTAACCATGTGTCTAGGGCTTCTGCATCTATCTATCCTTCAAATATACGAATATCAAAATAAATTGTACCTTGAAAGGTGAGGTGCCTCCAAAGTGCCTCTTGATGAATATGGGCCTGTTGCTATCGACAGGCATTGAAGAATGTGGGAAAAATTCTCCATCATTTCATCCCTCTGTCGCATGAGAGCTTGCTCAAGCAACAGACTGATAGGATCATTTGCTCTGTCATTTTTCTTTTCTTCCGCCATTGAGGGTTTCTTGGGTGTGTGAGAGAGATTTTCCTCAAGAGAGACAATCTTGAGACCCAAATTGCTATACTCAAACCTCGTCGGGGACATGCACTGAAAAAATGATCAAGAGAAGCCTGCTCTGATACCACTGATCCAAATTATTTTGGGCACGAAATGAGATCGGAGATATAATAAAGAAATGGACAAAGGTATCGCAGATATTAAATAATATAAAAAAAATATATCAGAGATGAAACCATAAACACATAGGTACAATAATACATGATTTCTATTAATGAAATAAATGTATAGAGACTGTAAAAATACAGAGTGAAAGACTCATTAGAATGGTGGCAGCTTATCTCTGAGAAGAGATGTGATGGCTACTCGCATCCATAAGAAGATGATTACAATGAGGCTATGAAGGCCTTTTTACAATAAGTAGGAATGCCAAAAACCCTATACATCTAAGAACCTAACCCTAAGAGATGAAGCGCCAAAAGTCATGTGGGCCCCGTTTGGATAAGTGAGTACATCAACTTCCCAGGGTCGTAACTTTTGCATACGATCTTTGTTTTAGCCGTGTGATAGCTAGTTGGAAATGTATCATCGAGTAGATTCATTTTGGGGGCTCAAATATGCCTTTGGCTATCATTTAGAACCTTTATCTCGAAAAAACCTTCATCTGGGCCCTCAAAATGGCCTCGAAAGTTAAAACCTGCTAAAAATAGTAAATTTGTCAAAATTGCTAGAAAACTGTTTTGATCCAGTTGGAAAAGGTGGGTGGCCACTGATATCCACTTGGATCATAGAGAGTAAGGGTCATATTACTCTATCTCATATGGCAAGAGGCATTTGTAAAAATATTTTTGCAAAGTTTGCAGGGTGGTAGAATCACAATCCCCTCCAAAACTAAGAGAGGGAAGTGGAAAATTATAGGGAACACCCAAAAGAAGGGGGTTCAATACCCTCCAAAAATTAGCACATCTGAGGACTCATCCTAGAATCCATTGAGGGACTTGGGCCACAATGGATCCAAGGTAGGGATATCTGCATGGTTATCATCCTGAAGGTAACTCTCCCCCAGATTTTTCCTCTCGACAGACTAAAAGAGAAGTCTCATCTTCAAGACTCCAACACGAAGCCTTCAAGGAAACTTACTCTTTCTTGACCACCATTCTTTCTAAGTTCCAAGACCATGTGGAAGAAGCCAAAGTAGTATTCCAACAAGAAATATCTATGCATATAGAGTAGGAGGTGGGAGAAACCATAATTCAATAGGTTCTGGATTTAGTAACATCGATGGAAAAGGATATGAAATACTAGAAGACATTTGAACTGTACTGGCACATTAAGAACCTGTTAGGTCAAATGGTCAATACAAGGGAGGAGTCTCATAACACAATGCATCTACAAATGGTTGGTTTTCAATTGATGATGCGTGAATTTTTGGCCTTCATGTCTCCGGAAAGCACAAAGGTGACCCCTTCAGCACCACATAGGACAACAAATTCATACCTGAAGCATACTAAGGATTGGTCGGTGATGTCACTAGTTCCCTGAATTTAGGTCTAAGTTTCAAATTTTTGTTATGAATTATCCTAGAAGATTTGGTCCAAGGGCTAGTAGAAAGAAAGATATAAGATGTCTTTTTGTTTTTCTATAACTAAAGCCTCTGTTTAAAAACTTTGGATATACAGTTTGGTGTGATAAAATTTACCTTTTCTATTGGTCTGGTTTCCCTAGTGGCAGACAAGTAGCAAAGGAGGAAGGCATGTATGATATTTTGATACATTAATAGAATTTCAGTACTGTGAGCTTAAATATATATATATATATTAACCATGTTTATTATTAATATGTTAACACAAAAAATCCAAAGTCCCGATTAGCTTATGTATGTAATAATTTGTTAACCATAATATATACATTAACTAACATATCTCATGGTTAACATTTGTTAGTTAATTAATGTAGACCATGGTTAATACAGTCAGCAATGTATGTATCAAAATTAATGTATTAACCAATATATAAACAACACAAAACATACAAAATCTCTCGAAATAGCTACAGTTTAAGATGTTAGAATAATTAGGCGATGTGCTAACAATAGCACTCAACCCCTCTAGGAAAAACACAAGATTGAAGGGAGCATATCAAATGGCATTGAATATCATTGTGGTAAGTTTCTATGAAATAATTTCATGGTTTGGAAATTAATTTTAAAGTAAATCTTAAACATTTTTCTTTTTAATTATTTGATTGAGAAGGAACTATCTTTGGTCACTATTGGTAAATTCTGAACATTTTTATTTATATTCATTTTAGATTGGCTGAAATGAAATTTTTTATTTATATTTATTTTTAATTGGTTGATAAGGAAGTATATTTTAGATATATTTTTAAAATTCAAATAAATGAGTTTTCGGTTCATGAAATTAATGAATAGAGTGGATAATAATGTTGACTAATGCCCCACTTCTGGGAATATATTTCATGGACTAATGCCACCCTAGGAACACGGGACTAACTAGCTACTCAAGGTGATGTTGTTGGCTTAGAAGTTTACTATGGAAAACCTTAACATGGTATCAGAGCCTGGGTTCATGTTCTATTCCCCCAAGTTGTAGGGGATATTGGACTAACTTCCCCACCTCTCAAAATTGAGGGTGTTGGAATAATGACCCCACCTTTGCGTTTTGTGGACCATTGAATTTTTCCTATATCAATACCTTTTATTGATATTTTAATATTTATTTTTATATAAATCTTTGTGAAATTAATAGTTGAATCATTTTCTAAATGTTAAGCACAATGAGAATATATTTATGATGGTAAGGATATTCATTTTATGATACTATGTAGTAGAAAAAAAATATCTTGCATAGGGAATGAAGCAAATTATTAAGTCTATAACAAATGTATGGAGACACTCATAATTTTTGTAACCGTGTATAACGTTTAAAGGAGATTAAGTAAGAGGTACTAATAATTTGGAAACAAATATATGATCCTAACATCAATGATGAATAACTCATTAGGATGGTGGATCATATTCCCAGCTCAAACATATCGAATGCGACATGGAACAATCGTCCTCTCATCCAAGAACATTCTTTTGGGAGCATCGAAGTGGAAAAGATACTCTGTTCTGGTCAGACTCATGGAAAAAAATACCACCCCTACAATCCCTGGAAAGCGTGCAACATATCCAAGAACAAATGCAGTAAGGGGATACTCTCTGGTTAGTCAATCTCTAGAAGGAAGAATCACTCCCCCCTCATTGGAGGAACTGCAAAGTTGTCTACAATGACCTACATCTTCTAGTTGATTGTAATATGCAAGCCTGGCAGGAATTAGAAGCTTAAATAAAGGTTCACATTCGAGAGGTATAAGATATTGTATGATGGGTTCGTTCTCCTCTTGGAACATTTTCAATTAAAGAGGCTTACAATCTCTTAGCCAAGTTTCACCTCCAGCCAAAGGAAAATATCTGGCACATTGTCTGGTACTCCCACTTTTGGCCAAAAATTTCCACTTTCTTATGGATAGTCATGCAGAACTGCATACTCACTTGGGAAAATATCCATAAGAGATGCTTCATTGGACCATATGTCTACCACATTTGTTTGCAAAATGAGGAATTAGGGGAACACCTACTTAATCAATGTTCATTTAGCTCGAAGTTTTGGGACCAGGTTGCATGAATCATGAGAGAAACAAACAGAAACAACGACAACATAATCAACACCCTGGAGCACTTGGGATCAAAAACCTTCAAAAACCCAATTGTAAATAGGATTTGGCAGTTGCTACCAAGTTTCATGGTTTGGAAAATATGGAAGGAGAAAAATAAGAGAGTCTTCCATTCTAAAACTTATTCACTTTCCCTTATCTGGTCTAATATCTTTGCTTGCATACAGGACACCATCCGTTCCCAACAGTGGCCCAAAGAAGTTATCTCTTGCAACCCCACTGAAAAAATTATTCTTTCTCAGTGGCACCTAAATATAAACTCCAATCAACACCTCATCACTCCCAACCCCAATCCCATGTTCACTTCTAGTTCCAATTCATGGCATTTCCCTTCCCCTGGTTTCTTCAAGTTGAACTTTGATGGTGCCTCTAAAGGTAACCAAGGACCAACTAGTTTTGGGGTGATTATCGGAGATAGCAATGAGAAAATTATATACATCATGGGTGGAAATATAGGCTTCGATTATAACAAATATACTAAGATATGGGGTCCATTCAAGGCATTCATCTTGCCTTCGGTTTGGGTTTGAGCCAACTGATTATTTAAGGAGAATCCCAGGTATTCATTTCCTTGCCTACTAAAATCATTAATGGCTCTGAACTTGCGAAAGTTTCCACAAGCTGACGTCTTCTTAGTTCCCTGGAATTATTTCACTCCCTCTTACATGCCTCTCTCATCCTAATCTCGTCCCATGTCGGAAGAGAGGTAAAAAAAATCACTAAAAAATCATCTAATGAAGGAGTGCCTTTAGAGGGTGATGATATTTCCATTGATGCCACTCTTCTATTAGCTCCTTCTCTTCTTTTGCAATGCCTTGATTTATCTCATAGAGATTGTCCCTCCCCATATGGGGCACCTATTATCATATTTAGAAATGTAGGAGTTAGTAATATGTACTTGGTCTATTGTGTCGTTAGGTAAAACTATTTTTTCTAGTGTGTTTCTTAAGTATGCATTAGTATGCATTTGTAGTTAGGAAATTCGACGGTCACGATATGTTCCCGACATAGAGTGATTTGACGGATCATACTCTCCTTGATCTTAACGGCCATTGATCTGTGGCTTAACACCCAATTGGTCCATGATCATTAATTAAAGAGTATGGAGGGTCATTTGTCGATGATCGATTTTGAGAAACTCTCTTGTAAAATCTCTTTGTAATATTTTTCTTTGCATTAATAAACTGCTCCAACCGACCGCGTTGGCTAAGGCCGTGGATGTTTCCCCGTAGGGGTTTTACCACGTGAAAACATCAGTGTGTTGATCTTTGACATGGTTATGTGAGTGGTTACTAAAGGTGTTCATCCTCTGTTGGAATACCTGTGTTGTCGAACATGGTATCAGAGCTTGTTTGAAGACCTGCTCCTGTTGTAGATCGAGATCGTGATGCTGAGTTGCCTCATCTCCACTTTCTGTAATTTTCATACATTTTTGGGCTGAGAGGATTGTTCCATTGCATTTAGAGAGCTCTTTTCAATCAAGAAATTTTTTTGTTTCACTCGAAAAGGTTTCCGTTTTCCCAAGATACGACCATTACAGTCAGATCCGAAGGTATAAAGCTTGAATACGTTTTTTTTTTAATTTTTGTAGAGTAGTATTTTGGTTTTATTTTGGTTCTGTTTTATTTATTTCTAGGTTTCTACTCTTTTAGATCTGCATATTCTCTTTGCCCTCCACCCTGTGCGATCTTGGCAAATCAGAAACAGATAGGAAAAGGTGCATCTTCTAGGTAAACTAACCAAGATCTAACCCTTGTTGTCATCGAGAAGCGAATTTTTTTTTCTTGT
>JASDQU010588968.1:32283-43412 GCA_032191745.1 Picea mariana | reverse complement strand
TCTATCAGATCACTCATTCAGGTGAAGGTAAAATTGTCGAGTTTTCACCTCACCAAGTTGTAATCAAGGATCTAAAAGATCCTAAGCATGTTCTTGCAACTAGAATTGCTGATGATATTACCAGGTTGTACAAGTTTGACAACTTTGAGTCATCAAATTTTTCATCACTTTTTGTTTCTCATAGCGATGACTTGAGAAAACTTTGGCATGGGTGGTTTGTTCATCTAAACTATCGCTCATTGCAACAACTATGTAAACAACAGATGGTGACTGGTCTTCCTCTTGTTTCATGCAGAGATGGTGTTTGTGCCAGTTGTGTTCTCGAGAAACATCATCGAGACAATTTTGACAAACGTGCCTCTTGGAACGCCTCAGGTCCTTTGCAGCTTGTTCATAATGATTTGTGTGGTCCACTTTCTTCTCCTTCTTTTTCTGGGTGCAAGTATTTGTTAAATTTCATTGATGAATTTTCCAGACATACTTGGGTTTACTTCTTAAAACTCAAGAGTGAAGTTTTTGACAAGTTTTTGGCCTACAAGGCCCTTGTAGAAAAGCAATCTGGACATCAAATTCAAAGGTTAAGAACATATAATGGAGGCGAATATGTGAACAATAATTTTACAATATACTGCACTACACGGGGAATCCAAATGCAACACATTGTTCCATATGGTGCTGCTGAGAGAAAGAATTGCACATTAAAAGAAATGGCTAATTGTATGATCCAATCTAAGGGATTAAGTCTAAAGTATTCGGTGGAAGCCATCAACTGTGAAAATTACATAGTAAATCACACTCCCACAAAGGGTCTTAAAAATATAACACTGGAAGAATATTGGACTAAAATTAAACCAGATGTAAGTCACTTCCGTGTATTTGGCAGTATAGCATGGACTTACATTCCTGATGAGAAAAGGAAATCATTGTAGCCTAAAAGTGAGAAGTGTATATTTTCTGGTCATTATGAAGATGTCAAAGGTTATAGACTTCTTCAATCACATTGTAATGAAATTATTATTAGAAGAGATGTTAAATTTGATGAAAATCTCTCGGCCTGTGAGACATCTTCGGTGTTTGTGCCTTCTTATGATCTGGTTTCTTCTTCAGGTGATGACAATGAGGATGAAAATCCACCTCCACCTGCTCACCCTCCTGTAGATGAGTCCTTTGAACTTGAACCAGCACCAGCTCCACCGCTTCCTAGATGGGTCCATTCAACACGAGAAGTAGATGGTGATCTTGTCAGTGATCCTTCAAATCAACATCAGACACGTTCACAGTTCCAGTGAGCTTTTTGTCTTTTGACTCAAGTTTCAGAAACTCATGATCTAGAGACATTTGCAGAAGCTTCAGGTCATCCAGATTGGGATACATCAATGAATGAAGAGTATCGTTCTTTAATGGAAAATGATACTTGGGATCTTGTACCTCTTCCAAAAGGAAGAAAACTTGTTATATGCAAATGGGTCTACATAACTAAGTATGCATGATGATGGAAGTGTTGAAAGAAACAAGGCTCGGTTAGTTGCCAAAGGATTTTCCCAAGTTGAAGGAATTGACTATAATGAAACCTTTTCCCCTATAGAAAAAATGAATACCATCCACCTTGTTCTTTCCTTTGCTACCTCATATAAATGGAAGGTCCATCAAATGGATGTTAAATCTGCCTTCTTGCATGGATATTTGCAAGAAGAAATCTACATGGTACAACCTCTTGGCTATGTCCAAGATGATTCTAGCCTTGTTTGTTGCCTCAAGAAATCTCTTTATGGTCTCAAGCAAGCTCCCTGAGCTTGGTATGCCAAAATGGATAGCTTTCTTATTGCCACTGGATTCTCTAGATGCCATTCAGATCCTAATGTCTATACCAAGGAAGTAGGAAGACATCTCATAATCCTTGTCATTTATGTTGATGACCTTATCCTTACTGGTAGTGACTCAACTTTTAAACCATGTGAAAACCATCCTTAAGAAGAAATTTGAAATGACAGACTTAGGATTTTTGCACTATTTCCTTGGCCTCCAAGTTTTGCAAACCAATGAAGGATTTTTTCTTTCTCAGTCTAAGTATGCTTGTGACCTTCTTCGTCGCTTTCACATGGACAATTGTAAGCCAACCCCTTCTCCCTTCCAGTCTGTAGTTCTCCTGAAGTTGATGCCACCCTGTACCATCAGTTAGTTGGTATCCTCTTATACTTGACTCATACCCGTCCTAATCTTTCCTTTGCTATTGGTCTTGTTGCTCGGTATATGGAAACACCCCATGAAATCCATTGGAAAGCAACTAAAAGGATACTTCGCTATGTTCGTGGTATAGTTCAGTTCGAGATACATTACAGGTTAGGGGAGACTCCTTTATTAATTGGTTTCACTGATTTAGATTGGGCCGATGACCCTCATGATCGAAAATCTACTATAGGTTATGTTTTCAGCCTTGGTTCAGGACTTGTCACTTGGGCCTATAAGAAACAACAAGCTATTGCACTTTCTTCAGCAAAAGCAGAGTACCGAATAGCGGTAAATGCAAGTCAGGAAGCCCTGTGGCTTCGACAGATCCTTTTAGAGTTTGGATTCTATCACCAGCATCTGACCTGCCTTTGGTGTGACAATCAGAGTGCCATCAAGCTCACTAAAGACCCAGTTCAACATCAGCATAGAAAACACATCAAGCTACACATGCACTTCATCAGAAATCTCATTCATGATCAAGTTATTGAAGTGCTCTTTTTCCATATAGAATATCAAGTTGTATACATTTTCACAAAGTCTCTTACATAAGCGAACTTTTCCAAAATTTGATCTATGTTAGGAGTTCAGGAAGTTGTCATTAAGGGGGGGTAGGCTCTAATTCCTCCTTCCTTCTCCTATTGTGTCACTATTGTAAATCCTTCAATCCTATCCCAAGTTGTTCTTAAGGGGGGATGTTAGGATATTTAGACACTTAGGAGTTAGTAAGATATACTTGGTCTATTGTGTCGTTAGGTAAAAGTGTGTTTTCTAGTGTGTTTCTTTAGTATGCATTAGTATGCATTTGTAGTTAGGAAATCTGATGGTCACGATATGTTCCTGACATAGAGTGATAAGACAGTTCATACTCTCCTCAATCTTAACAACCATTGATCCGTGGCTTAGCAGCCGATTGGTCCATGCTCTCTATTTAAAGAGCATGGAGGGTCATTTGCCGATGATCAATTATGAGAAACTCTCTTGTAAAATCTCTCTGTAATATTTTTTTTGCGTTAATAAACTTCTCTAAGTGGTCACATTGGCTGGGGCCATGGATGTTTCCCCGTAGGGGTTTTACCACGTGAAAACATCGATGTGTTGATCTTTGATCTGGTTATGTGAGTGGTTACTAAAGGTGTTTGTCCTCTATTGGAATACTTGTGTTGTCAAGCAATACCAGTTGGAGAGCATGTAATCAATCATGTTGTTGTAGACTATTGCAAGCCTCCTCCCTTTATACATCCCAATGTTGATCTTTAATGCCGATGAGATGGTTGGGTGCCTGGATCGTATGGGGAAGTTATTGTATAGTTTTGGCTTAAATACTGTGTGAGCAGAGCCTCCTGACGTCACCAATTATACAATGGATTTCAGTACTCCCTTAGTCAGACACATATGTTGATTTTAATATCCTTTGGGAAGTTTACTCAGACAATCCTATTCCAAGGCTCTAAATCTTAAGCTAGTTTGTGCACCCTGAAAAATAAAATCGCTTCTAATCAATTTTAAATTTATCAAATTTTTTTTAGTGGTTTTCTTTACTCAAAATATGTGGGAGTGAAAACGATTATTTTATGACTCAACAAGTAAAAGAAAGGAATATGAATATAATGAAAGTCCTAACTTCAATTCTCAATAAACGATAAGATTTGCAAAAATGCAACTTTCAATTAAACTCTACAATTCTAAATAAGATGCAATATTTCCATACATGTATCAAGATCAATAATAAGAACCCAAAAGATAAAACGCCATAATGAAAAATGTATATTTTTTTTGTATTTTCAATGTAAAGAAATAAAAATGAAAGGACTGAACAACAAATTGAAATATAAACCCTATTGTAAACAAAAATAGACAAACCAAGCAGGATGTCAAGAGGAAAACACCCAGCCGAAGATGCAAGGACAACCAATGAGAAATATGATGAGAAAGAAAAATCGCTTGAAAATTAAAAAAAGGAAAGGTTTCCTATCACTCTGTAGGCACTTAATAGTCATGAAAGAGACCCAAGAAGACTCAACAACCATCAAAACTTACCTAGAAAACACCAAACTCAACAATCAAGCAAAAAAGAATGATGTGCGCGACTGTTTAAGAAAAAATCATGTATGTACACGCCCTGTAAAATGAAACATCGCGTATGTACGCATTTGTCAAGGGAAATCCTGCATATATGTATTAAAACACTACTAGGTTAAGAATAAGTCCAGGAAATTCAGACTCAAAATCAAAATAGGCTCTCAAGCAATCAGATGACAAGAAAACTCATGCTAACCAGGAGAAATCAAAGGAGAAAAACACTCCAAACCATGAAAAGAAGATTCCCTCCCCAGTATGGTCACCAATTATGTTACAATGAAAATCACTTTATGGCATGGGGTAAACCACAATATTTGGAAAAGACTGTAGAGATCAACTCTAATATCAAGTATGATATATAAAAAAACATGATAACAAGACAAGATAAAGAGCCTACCTCATCCAGATGTTCGATGAAGTCCACCATTGAGCACTTGACTCAAATATATACACCTACAACTTGTCCTAAACAACCAAGATACACAAGCATATGGTGATAATATATAAAGTTAGCACATATAATATCATAATCCATCAATATTCATAACAAATACGCCCATGGAATAACAATTCAAATATTTGCAAGACATTAATTGGACGAGAAAAGAGTATTTATATTAAAATATAATCAACAAAAGTGTATGAATGACAAACTTCTGTGTCGACACATTTCAGAACCGAGAAACTAAGTCCCTTCCAGTTGGGTCTGCACCACTTCAATCCTTCACCAAAGACAGGCTCATATAGGAGAGACAATGAAATTCTCCATGAAATGGGTAGGAGCTTCGGGGATGAACAATGTGTTCAGATTTAAAAGGACAAAGGGATGAAAACTCAATATGAAGTGAATAATTCCTCCAGAGTAACTTTTCTCTCAAAGTTGAATTCTTCACCTCCCTTCCACAACTTGGATATGGTCCATTTATAACCTTCAAATGGAACTGAAGGGCCGATTCAGAATGTTTCCATTATATGGAAGGTCAAGGATCATGGATCTCATGACGTGACATGGAAACCCGACACCATTTTTTTAGTTTTGGGCACAAAGCCCAATTTACACAGGATATGATGGTGCAACCTGTGTATACACATGATGTATAGATGTTAGGGTGTGTATATGTGGAAAAATACAATTTTTATCTCTGGGAATTGCAAAAAGGGACTTCAAATCTACATAGGGAAATGGAAAAGGCCTTCTGAGAAAGTTGCATGGGGTGAGGAAAATCGTGCTATAACATATGCCCCCTAATGTCTGAGGTCAGAGAAGTATCTACGATGGCCAAAATACATTATAATTCCCAGAAGTATAGTAATGGAGACCCAACTAGATGAAATAGTTGCTCATAAGAATATTACAATTCATAATTACTTTGTACATATGAATGCCAATTTGAATTACACTGCAGATCCATGTGGAAATACACCAAACAATTGTTCATGGCCATGAATAGGCAATACAAAGTAGATACATGTCAAAGGTTGTCATAGTCACGAACAAGGTCTAGTGAACACCAGTCTCAAAATCAATTTGAAGATATTTGTATACAATGGAGTACAATATGATCTCCCATGATCATTGAAGTCATATAGGTATTGGCTCAATGGATGATAACAACAACCTTGGAAAGCTCCAACTATGAACTGATGTCTTCAATTCTTCTACACGATCTGCCAAAGGTGAAAGTCTACATCATGTGAATAAAGGATTTGATTTTGAACACAATGAGACTTCATTTGATTACCGATCATTAAGGTATATCGTTAACAAATGTGAGACAACCTACTGATAATGAAAGTAGGTATCAAGGCACCGAGTAAATTCTTACAAGTGTGAATAAAGGATTTGAGGTTGAAAACTTGAAGAATCCATCGATCAAGATACATTGATGTATTCCCAACCTTCAATGGAGAGCGAACCTGCAATTGATGACTGCAAGCCTCTAGGTACTCATAGGAATCTAGGTCTCGTTTCCAGAATAGATGAGTTGAAGTCGATGGAAGGAGACCCGCAGAAAGGAGAGAAATACGACATCTCTCATCAGTTAGAATGAGGTACAATGAAATATCTTGATGATTTGGAGGAACTCGAATGAAGAACATGTTCAGGAACCAATGACCTTGTACATCTTTCGTATGCAACAATTGCAAGAATTGCATGAAAAAAACCTTTTGAATAATAACTAATAAGGAAAATTGTCGACAAAGGAGAGGAAACTGCCAATAAGGATAATGGTATCCAAGACACTGCATGAATCCCAATGTGTGAATATATTTATTTCCATCAAACACAAGGGAAACCCCCTAGTCAACGACCAATGAGGAGATGTCGATTGTTGGGTTCAAAGTTACCTACCCATAAAGAAAATTAGGACCAAGGTGCATGGTAGGACTACAACTTCATGTAACTCTGAGACACACTAAGGGTATGGCTGGCATGCAAAGTCAAGAGTTCTGAGAATGGTTGAAACAGTGTTATAGAAATCCTTTGAAAAAGAGCATGAGACATATGGAGGACTATGGCAACATAGACTTAATGATGAAACTTTGTGATGCAGTCGGTACCAATCAAACTCTCCATAGGGACTAAAAGAGTAACCAGTTGGAGGGGTAAATTATAATTAATGAACTCAACTTCCTAAGGTCATGATAAACCCAAACTTTGGATGACAAGTAGACTCCGAATTTTCTGTTGTGTTCAAAGGTGACAGGAATGCTACCAGCATGAGATAATATTCTTTTCCCGCCCATCCTTTTTTGTTTTTTTATAAACAAATGAATGCTATGAGACAAAGGAGGAAACGAGTGTCGCGAGAAAGAAACAGTTTCTAGTAGTGGAACATACCTATGCTCAATGCAAGGAGGTGCATGTAGGATATGGACACTCAGGGGAATGTTTCCTCGTAGGGTACATGGTGTCAAGCTGCAAAGGATATAAACAAAGCTTTTATTGGCTGATGATGCAAACTACTGAGATAATAGGCTTATAATGTGAAGTCGGGAACCATAAATAGGCTCAATACTACAAGAAAGAGAATGAGATGCAATCGAAACTTAACTCCAAATAATTTCCTTTTTCATAAATTTAGTCTACTTGGTTCGAAAAAGGGTTAAATTTACACCAAATAGACGTCCTTTCAAATCCAATTTACGAGTGTGAAAGAGACAAGTTCACTCAACAATCTTTTCTCTTTTTGAGAGAGTCGGGAAAGAGCTTAAACAAGACTTGTGGGAGTCCCATAGGTATATGTCAACGTACTCATGAGTAAGAATATGAGGCTCGAATGCAAAGTCATATTGGATCTATAAGGGACTCCTGGTCTTTTGAGGAATATTCTTTGCATGGGCACCAGATAGCACATAGGTTCTAACTAGGGTACCCATGTTTGGTAAGTCTCTACCATTCAATAAAGACACTTCTAGTAACAGTAAGGGGGTTATGTTTTGATAATAAATGGGTTTTTACATAAGGCATATGGATCATAGACATAGGATAATGTAAAAATGAGATATGGAGTGAGGACCTATCCTATATGCTGGTCAAAGAAATAATACCTGCCAAATTCATGAATGGGTGAAGGGACACTAGAAACCACAAGAATCTCTGGATAAAACCACCAAAACCAAGTCCTTACACTACACTATTAGTCATATAGGACAAAATATTAGCAAAAACTATGGAAAGTGGGTAAATTATTTCTATAAATAGTAAAAATAACCAATTTTACCATACCATTTCACATTTTTAGCCAAATAGTGTATTTTGCACCAAACTTCTTATGACCTTTTGTTTATGCTTGAATATATTAAGACCAAAACGACAACCTCACGAGGACATTAGTCCCCCTTCATTTTTAGAGAGGTGGTAGTCATGTCAGACTAAAATATTTATCTGTGATATCTTAGATTAGGAGAGTGCTAGGAAGCAAACCCTAAATATTTATTTCTTGAGATTATGAAATAAAATGGTTCTTCAATAACCTGAGTACAATCTTTATGTGCAATGAAAGAAAATATTCAAGGAGGGCTTCAACATCATAATTAAATTGTGATCAACATCACACACAATATTCTTAACAATATATAAATACATCGATATACAAAGAACACTCAATAACAAGATTTGACATCCATGTATGTGGTTTAAAATACTCCATGATCATATAAGAAAATACTTTAGAGGAATATAAGAACACTCAAAAAATCATCCTTGTGCCCAACTCTGAGATTCAAGAATAAAAATATAAGAAGTGGTGTGGAAGAATATATATAAACAAAAAAAAGGAGAAGATGGAGATTTATTTCTTTTGATCAAAAGATTGATTGTATATCCATGGATGTGCTTTCTTATTCTTCTGATCTTATGCCCTTCCCCTCTGACAATGTTGATTCATTTTTTTTTTTTATGAATCCTCTCTTCCCTTTTTAAGAAGAGATTTTCTAACTTTATGAGTAGTTAGGGTTTCTCCCTACCAGAAATTCTCGTACAGGTTTCTTCTTGAAACATTCCCTTTAATAAATATCTCATTAATTCCTCATTAATGAATTCACATCATTAATACAAGTATATTTAAAGTGGTTCCCTCTCCCTTTTTAATAAAAGTTTTTAATTAAACTTTAATTTTTTTTAAATTTGATTAATTTTCCATCAAAAGATGACAACTATAATTTAATTTTCTGGAAATTAACACCAACTTTTTATATATGCAAAACACTTATGATGTGATCCTCATTGTCGCATCTTTCCAACTGTATAAATTTTTCCCATATCTGTAGCCTGGATCTCAAGATATGAGATTGTGAAGTTGAGTTGTCATGCAGGCCCATTAAAATGCAGTTGATTGATATTTTAATTTGTGAGAAAAATGTATCAAATTTGAACATTATAATCCTATACCAAAATATTATACGTCAAAATAAATTTCCAACAGTATAAATTTTGTGCGATTCTAACACCCAGAGCTCACATTATGGCCTCCGCAAGATCAACACTCAGCCATCATCGATCAAAATTAATGGGCAAATCTCAACCCTTGCATTGATTTTCGTGCTTTCCATCATAAAATTATACTTTTTGGTTCAAAAGTATATCCCACATGCATTGGGATATTATATTATTCATGATATATAATACTAAATGTTTGATAACTTAGCAAGAAACACGCGAAGAGAAGAAATTATGGAGCTTGGAGGATTTGGCCCTTGGAAAATTGTCGAATAAAAGAATATTGTTTTGGAATCCTGTCGCCGTTCTCCTCATGCCCAGTCATTGATGAATCAACCATTCATATACTTCCATGTGTTTCTAATAATAATATTCCACGTGTCTCCCTCCACAAGTTTTCATGTGTCACAATTCCATGCTTCCATGTGGAATGTTCTTAATGTTTCATGGTTTAAATAGGGAAAACTTTGGAATAATGGTTAAGTATGGGGGAGTAGGCATAAAGGTAAGTGAAGAGAAAATTGTAGGTAGTGGAAGTTAAGGGGGTAGTTTGTAGGTTGTGGGGATGCATTGGCGGGTTGGGGAATGAGGTGAGTAAGGGAGTGTGGGAGTCTGCGATACAAAAGTAGACTAATTGTTGAAGAGCGGTCGGTCAGATTCGTGTGCAAGAGGAATGAAATACTTTGGAGCTCAAAACCCATGACAAGGATTATGGTCGAGATGTATATCATGGAACTTGGTTTTTAAAGTGAAGTTCACAGAAAATGGGGGATTAGAGATTGAACCCACGAACACTGAAATATGACTAAGTATGGAAAGAGAGATATTGAGTGAAAATTCTAAGTATAGTAGAATTGTAATATAGGAGAGGAGAGGAGAACATGATATTTAGAAAGGTTCCTCTAAATAAGAACTCTGGACAAGATCTTGAGTAACTGAGGTATATAGAAATAGATTTCTGATCTGAAAAATGTGTAGCGAACCTGAGACTGAGGGATGTAAAATGAATTATAAAAGCTCAAAAAATGTCTTCTTTTGATATTAAGGCTTTTATGAATCCAAGCGCATGAAAGTATAGATGACCAAATTTTGGTCAATACCTTCAAGTTTCGATTGCGGGAGCTACGAGCGACATAATTTACAATCGTTTGGACCAAGTAAGTACTCTTTCCCTCCTCTTCATTTCTAGTGGATTAGAATTTTACATTTTGAGTTTTTTAAAGTGCAAATTAGGAAATAGGGTGTACAAAGGATGTAGATCATTGGGTCATGTATACACAACCCTATACATAACTGTTATCAAAACATACCAAATATATGCAGCCCTATACTCGACTGTGTAAACTGCAGCTCACGTAGAAGTCCGTAACTTCGTTTTGTAAAGGGATTTGACTCAAAAATTTGATTTTTCTTGTAGGATGGTACTTGAATGGAGGGAAAGAGAGTATGAGGAAGTTGATGTTGTAGTGGAAAGATATCTAGAGGCCCAATTAGCATTAAAAATATGTCGTCTTTATAAGTTTTGGGCTCTCAAAGGGATGAGCAGTCAATTGAGGTTGCTCCAAATGCTGGTGAAATTTTGGGGTTTGGATATAGAGGCCTTCAACCTTGATGGGAAACCATTGAGAATTGAAGTCGAGGATATATACTTTATTACAAGGTTTTTTCATCGGGGTGAGGTGTGAACCCCAAAACCATGGGAGCTGGGAGTGGCAAGAACATAGAGGACTACATTTCCCCTCACTATGTTGCAAGCACATAAAAGTTAAGGAGCCAACTCCCTATTCAGGTGATCAACAACCTAAGTTTAAAGATTGTCGTTATTGTACTCACACGAATCATGGGGTTAGCCCCATTGTAGCAGGAATCAAGGTCAATG
>JASDQU010588968.1:0-18503 GCA_032191745.1 Picea mariana | reverse complement strand
CACTAAGTTTTAAATAAAGATTAACAAAATAAATCAAACAATGATGCATTACAATCAAGAGAGGTTGAGAAGAGAGAAAAAAATAAATCTAATTAACTACCACACAATCAAGCGAATAACAATTGCCCTATTGCAGTGACATGCAAAAGTAAAAGAGGGGAAAAAGAGAAATTATACATGCACTTACCATCTTAAAGGTGCCATGTTGCTGAAGATAAAATAGTGTTGATGATCATTTGCAATGTTGTTTTTGGGAAATACTCATTAGAATCATATTGATCATTAGTAGAAGGATGATTAGGATGATTTCATTAATAAAAATAATATTGACATTCTAAGTGATGTGCATAATCTGCATTCAATTTTTTTTACATAACAATTACAATAAGATAAGAATATAATGAAAACTAATGTTAAAATATATGGAATAAGTTTTTTACATGGAAACATTATTTGTGATTTTTTATTTTTTTTTACCAAAACAAATTATTTTTCTTCATTGCTACCATCATCACCCTTTCCATCAACATCTTCCCCATTATAATTAGATTCATTGTTTCCTTCAATTTTATCTTTATCATTATTTCAATCGCCATTAATGAATCCTTAATGGATCCAATGGTGACCAACATAATGACGAGGATAAGATTGACACTCTCTAGTTGATGTGCATCATGTGCACCATAAGTTTTTTTTACAAAAGACTTGGTAATGATGATGAAGAGGTATATTGTGTATAGGGTTACAAAGGTTAGGTGTTATAATGGTTATTTTGTTTTTGAAACTTAGAGTAGTAGGGGGTGATTGTGTTGATGGTCATGGGGTTAAGGGTCACATGATATTAAAGTATTAGCATACTTGAGGTCATAGTGTCAAAGGGAAAAGTTAGCATGTTTGTGGTCATAGTGCGTTAGGTGTTGATTATGTTAGTAGATCACTAGGTAACAACATTACTTACTTAATATATTAAGAGTTGTTGGTTTAGTCAGTTATGAGGTCCAAGGATTTGTGGGTTAACCATGGTAAATATGGTCAATGATTGTTAAATATCGCTAATGGGTTACTAAAGTCAGTGGATAAGGAGGTTAGTANAATGGGTTACCAAAGTCAGTGGATAAGGAGGTTAGTAGCTTAGAGGATTAAGAGTTAGTGAGTCAATGTAGTTGATATATTCAAGCATGGAAAATATGGTCAACAACAATCAAACACGATGAAACATTATCAATATGACCAAATATGGTCGATGTAGTCAAACATGGTCAATGTGGTCAATATTGTCAAGAGAGTGGGTTAGAATGTTTGGGGTCATAGTGCATTAAGGGGTGTTTGTGTCTAGGTTCATAAAAGTTAGGGGGTACTATGTTATTAGGGTTAGAGTGGTCAAAAGTTGATTGTATGAAAGAGAAAAAGGGATTGAAGGTATAATGTGTTCAAAGTCATAATACTTAAGAGCCCCATTGTGTTAAGAGGTTAATGTGCTCAAAGTTCATAGTGTAATATGAGATGCCAAGCTCGATTGGCTAGCTCAAGTGGTTGAGTATTGTGAATTGAAAATAAGAGATCTCGAAATCAATCCCTTGAGCCGATTATATGTTATATGTTAATATTCGATGTTCTTGTGAAACAATTTACCCTGGTTACAACCCACAGATGATGGTGAAGTCTTCGAGTATTTCCCATGCACAGTGACATGGAAAAAAGTATTAGGAAATGATTGTGTAAAGGTAATATTTATCGTGTGTCCAAGGTCATATTAGTAAATATCAAGGTGTGTTAATGGGTGAATTTATTAAGAGTCACATTTTGTTTGGGATAAAAGTGACTAGGGGTTATAGTGTGTTAGAGGGTTAGTTTGCAAGCAATTATAGTGTGACAAGGGTCATAATACTTGGGAGTCATAGTGTGTTAGGAGGTGATTGTATTCCAAGTTAAAGGGAATAGTATCTTGAGGGTGAAATTGGTTAGGGATTGAGGTGTGTAAGAGGTTAATGTGTCAATTTGATTATGTCAAGGCCGTCGTGGGTTAGGAGGTGATTGTGTCAAAGGTCATAAGGGCTATAGAGTGTAATGTGTTCTAGGTCACCGTGGCTACATATTATTATGTATTAGGGAGTTAGTATGTTCAATGTAATGGTGTTATTCTAATTATAATTACAAAGTTAAATATCTATGATGCTTCTAGACACCTTGGAATAATAAATTAAAATATTTTTTAAAAATATTTTGTAAACTTGAAACATTAAAAAATAATTAAGTCTACCCAAAATTTCAAAAATAATTTTAATGCCAAAACATGTAAATTCAAAATACCACGATCATTTCATAAGGGATTCAAACCATTATTCTGAGATCCAAAGCATAGGAAGGAGCCCGCCCATTGCACGCAACCAAAGATATCACTGTGCATGCAACTAAGGGGAGCACACGACCAAGGGGAGATAGTCAGTCTGCAAGGGAGGAGAATATCCAAAGCATAGGAAGGAGCCCATTGCACACAACCAAGGAGATCACTATGCATGCGGTGAAGGGGATAGAGTCTGTGAGGGAGGAGATACACTGCCAGGGAGGATATACACATAGGAGATACATTGCGAGGGAACAAGGAGGGCACTGAGTCGAGGGCACATGAAGGGCACACAGAGGGAACACAAAGGGCACACATGAGGGCACCATGAATGGTGAGTACCTCTATTCAAAACAAAGCCATTAGTAGCCACTTCGTATAAATCAATTGAAAATGACTGCAAAGGATTTTTGGGATAAAGAATCTAACAGAAGGATGAATTCTGGGCCTCCAGATCTATGCAAAGAAATAATTTATGACTACTCATGCAATAGAGCATCTAAGGATGAGTTCCATAGCATAAAGCAGTTACAAATCAATAAGAAATTTGTCAATGAATTCAAATGGCATGGCATGGAAACTAAGCAATAGCACATACTCTGAAAAAGCATCACATGAATATCTGTTGTAGATAACCAAAACTTGTACATTGTTTATTAAGATGGAAATGAAAGCTACAACCACAAAAAAAAAAACTACTCCCGTGCCTCCCCCCTTTTTCTCCTCAAGAGATTTACAATAATATAGATTTATCAGCCCCCCTTGAATCACTGAAGATAGATTCAAGTTACAAAAGGAAACTTCCTAGAAATGAACAGGTGTTTGAGGACTAGAACATAAAATTAGTAACGTATAACTAAATCTCTAAAAACTAGGGTTTAGTGATGGATTTTCATTAAAGAGCTTTTACAATACTAAATGAACCATTCCTTCAGAATGAAACAACTAAGATTCGACCCAAACACATACTAGGAGTCGTGAATAATGAATTGGCAGTGTTTGATGATGATCTGGGTGAGATACTGCAATTCTTCCAATGTCTGTAGTTTCGACATCTAGTGCGCACAGAACAGAGCCATTTTAGCTGTCGAAAGTCAGGAGATTCGACAACTAATAACTCATTTTTAGGTTAACGTAAGCTGCTGAAAATCCTGGCACAAGATTTTTAATAGGTAACTATTGTTTGTCCTCAGCCTTCCAATCTCCTTGTACATGATCTGCTGCTAGATATAAAATTACCACTAAATCAGGCACATATATCTGTTGAGTGCACGAATCCAGGGAATCTTCCATCTGTATGTTTTCCAACTTTATGCTTTGATGTCTGGGTGACAACACATCTCCAACCCGAGTTAGAAACTAACAGAACACTGCACTAAGGAGAAAGGAATGCTTAGACAAGGAGAAGTTGCGTGTAGCATATGGCACAACCTAGGGTTAGCAAATCAATCAAATAAAACCCTAACGACAGAACAAGAGAAAACAACCCATCCTATGGATCTGATTTCGACAGTCTTTAATTGGTGATGACAGGTGTACCACATCCAGTTAGGTGCATGAAAGGCAATTCACTGTTTGAAAAACCTGCACTTTGGGAAGCTAACAACATATAAAACCTTGAGATTTAAGCTACTGAAATTCTACACTTTCAGCAGCTAAACGCTATGAAATTTCCACTCCTAAGCTGCCGAAAGCGAAATTTTTTATATGTGATAACAATGCTAATCCAATTGAAGGACATTGGAAACAAAAAGTGAAATACCTTACAATGACATTACTAATGTTAAAAAAAAGCTAATAGTTGAAAATATGGATGTTGCACTTTTGGGCATTGAGACTAGGGTAGGTAGTTTTGATGTGTGTACGAGGTAGTTAGAAGAACCTATGCCTTAAACAAACACTATTCACAATGCAATTGAGGCCTTCATCAATTTGGTTTTAGAGTTTTGTTAAAAGGCAGTGAAATTGATGGAAGATCATGCACCCCCCCTCAAAACTTGTCAAGACCGTCTAGATATACCATGTCAAATTACAACATCATATGGTAGAAACAAATGATCACCTAGTTGATGCTCCATTTACCAAATTCGGTGATCCACTAATCACATGCACACTCCACATGATTCTTGACAATGAAGTTGTGGGTTTAGTTTTAAGAAATGACCACTATGTATCCCAGTGACATCACAATGAACCACATATGTTGAAAACCATGTTTAGATCTTTATATTAGCAACAAAAATAAGAATAATTTATAAGTAAACTTAAAGTAATTAGGTGTTTGTCTCTATCGCTGACAAGCTCAGTGATGTCATTCAATCTTATTTAGATTCAATTGGCCTTATAACATGCCAACTTTGATGTTCTAGTTATCTAATACTTAGCAACATTCAACTATGTCTCATTTTCCAAATGAGTCCTTATATCATGGAGATAGTTCATATATATAAGCCAATATAGCAACACTTTGGCTCTCCCATTCTCATTCCACCTTGACCAATTCACAATCCTTTGATGGTATACAATAATAGGAACTATATCTAACTTTCTATCGAGTTAGGTTGTTTTAGTCAATGTTGCGGTTATGACAACCCATGTTGACTTTAACTTACCCCTTGGTCATGACAAGTGCGCCCTAATGGATTAGGGAAGTTTGGGAACCCAAGGGAGGCTCCTCAACCTATAAAAGACCCCAACTAGTGCACAAGGCCCAAGAGAGGTCACAAGGACAAATAAGGACAAGTGAGTGATTTACCCCAAGGAGGAAATTTGTTGAGTGTGTTGTTCCAAAGTTTGTATGTAAGGCTTAGAAAGTACAGTGTCTAGGCATCCTAAAGTGAGTGAAGAGTAAGAAGGAGGAGAGCATCAAGCTTCGGGAAAGGAAGCTAAGGTTGATTTCCAGGTTGTCGCTGTCACACTTCCAACTGTTCTTGGATGTTTATGTCTCGTTCAATTGCGGCCCATGAATGTTCAAGTTCTACACGGGTGGTGGTTGTTTTAAGTATAATATCGAAGAGATTTAAAGCGATATGGGTTTGGTCCGATAAGCCGAGTTCAATATTAGGCTGTATTACAATGGGGACAGTCATAGATGAACAATAAATTAAAAGTGAATTCGAAGTTTTTTATGCTGTATCTATTTGATCTTATAAAAGAGAACTTTTGAATTCAATATCAAAGATAAAATGCAAACCAAAGGCCTTTTTCTGTAACTGAGTTATATTTTAAATAAATGATGTGTGAAATATGAGAAAAACATTAAGCTGTCTATAAAGCAAGGCTCCTATCAAGGGAGAATCTCACCCTGTAAACAAAAGAAGAAAACAAGATAAGAAGGAATTTGACAAAGCATAAAATATGACAATCTAAAAGGTTCACAGGTCTTGTACCTGCTAATAGAGATACAGAGGAAAAACTGTAAACGATATAGATGGCTAAAAATTTATCACCACAATAGAGGTTTTACTAAATTGCAATGAAACATTCATCAGACATATATAAGCGAAATGAAATTAAATACGAAATTACAGAGAAAACAAACTCATAACACCGTCTTGATGAAATCAGGAGTCTCCGGATTGCTTTGTATTAATTCTCAAAAAGGAGATAGTCTCTATTACAATTGATCAAAAAGGTCCAGCCCCTGTTCTTTCTTTGAAATGTATATTTATACAAATTTCTATATTCTGGAATCTCAATCGTTCCAAAGGTTTTCGATTACAACAAAGGAGATTAAACGTTTCAATTCTTTGTCTCTGTCCTTATTTGGTATCAGAAACCTACCTCTTCGCATGCTCTGTGAAAATGACGCACTTCTCCACCAGCTGGGAAATCAACTTAGAAGGTTCTGCTTGATTATTGGCCTGAAAAGTGTAACAATCCTTCACCAATTGTAGCAACTTTCCCTCCACTTGTTGGTCTTTGGTGCTGATAGAACATAATTGTACACTCGGTTTAACTAGCCATTTATCTATTTGGACTATATCCGTCTGGGTTATTTGTGATATTTCAGCCAATTCTCTTTCTTCATTTTCCTTGATCTTGAGAAGATGCTTGGCTATATTGATCTAGCCCAGTATTTCAGTGTTGCTTTCATCATCGGAACCCAACCAACTCCCATCTAGAAAACCAAAGGTTTCTTCACAAGATTTTCTTACCTCTTTAGCTTGTTGTTTGCCTTCGGATATGTTACGCTCCCATTCTTTCAACAAGATGTTACCTCATGTCTGCTCTGAGATAGAAAAACCTGGAACCACTGCCTGTTTCTCTTCTCATCATGGCTATAATAGCCTCTTGGAAAGCAACCTGAGATGCCCCAACATCTTTTTCTATGAGAGTGAGGTTTTCCGATATTTGATCAATGAGTTGGCAGTTGTTTTGAATCATTTCCACCTTAGCAAGTAGACCTTGTTGAGCTACCGACACTCTTTGTTTTATTTCTATAGCTTGGGATTGAAATATCCCGATATCGATTACCTGGCTTTTGGCGAAGTCTAATTTGGCTTATAGCTGCTCTATCAATTCTCCTTGCTGGCATATCTGTATCTGACTTGTTTGAGCCATCAGCTTTGTCTATTCGAGATCAGCTTTGAGCTGCTCGATTTCCTTTTGATCAGCTACTCTAGTTTGTTCTAAACCTGTATTTGCCTGATCTTTGGCAGTGGCCTCTACTGTAGCTAGTTTAGCCTCTAATGTTTTGATCAAACAATTTTTTTGCTTCAGCTGATCCTTTAGGGTCCCGACTGAATATTGGTTGGCTATAGAGAAAGACCCCAATGTTCTTGCTATTTGAGTTGCAAATTCCTCCTTTTTCATAGCTCTCCCATCAGTTAAAATTTTAAATTTCTTTGATACTATACCCACCTCTTGGTAGAGTTCTTGTTTCACGACAACCTTTCTCTTCTTATCGAAGAAGAATTCATTTGGTGGTAGCTCTTCCATTGTTATGGGCGTTAATTCTTCACCGAAAACCCAACCTGCATCTAGGACCCCCTTCGTGGACTGTAGGGGGGGTAACAAAAACGATGGGATTGCCGACCTGCTTAGATGATTTCCCTGGAGTAACAACCGAGGTTGGCTCGCTTGGAGGGTTGGAAGTCTCGGCTTCCTATTTCGAGCCCCCAATTTGCTCTTTCTTGTCCTGGTGTTCTTCTTGGCCGGGTGCTGAATCTTTGGAGCCTTCGGCTTCCGTTTGCTGCACCTCTATGGTCGTTGAATTCTAACCCCGTAATACTGGGGGAAGGCAACTCCACCGATGTTCTTGGAATTTGAAAACATCGGCCCTCTCTTCGGGCGACAGGGCTTGTATCCGAGCCAAAACCTTGACATAAGATCTCGCACCTTGGAAAATGTCATCATGAGGTGAATTCTCGTGCTCAAATCTTTTAAGGCCACAACTAGCCAAGTGATTACTCATGACCCTGCGTGGGTCATGTTTGTTGAATTCAATGTGGACCAATTTAATATCTTCTAAGGCTTCCACCTCGGCCTTTGCATGCCTGGAATCTAATAAAGAATAGGTATTTAAATGAATGGGGAAAGGTGGTCATACCTTCTTTGAAAATCCTTTAAGCTCTTTGCTTATCCCACCAATCATGGTTTTCCTGGCGATCTCACGACAAGCCAGCCTATCGGGTATAAATAATGGTAGAGCATGCGGAGGGACAGAAGCGTCGAAAACCCTGATGTATGAAAATTCTTCCTCCATGTACCAGTCGGCCACATTGCTCAAATTGGCCGCGATGCTATCTGAGATCCTGGGTGGTGGATTACCGAAGATGGTGACATGCATTGGTACCATTACCCAATTGAAAATTTTGTATATGAAATCTAAGGCCTTATCCTCCCAAAGATTTGAATGGTAGACATGGATAGGCTCAGCATCCGATGAAGCCCAGCTCCAGCTCATTAACGGAAAAGGCATCATGAAACACACAATGTCCATGATGTATGCGGACATAAAAAATGAAGCGACCTTCCTACTCACCCTCTGCATCCGATATTCTGTAATCCAACTGGTTAGACTATCTGACAACAGTTTGTTCCAGTCGAAGGAACAGCCTTCCGTGACTGTATGCATCAGAGGCACCCATGGGAGAAAAAAATGTGTGGTGTCTTCCCTCCCATACAATCTATAGGTCATCATTGCTATGTATTTGAACTGTGGTTCCAAAGAAGATATGGAATAAAATCTGTTGCTATCTGCTTTGAACTTCGCGGGGTGTGAGACCCAATCCTTGATCAAATCAGATAAGATTTTTCTGTATTGCTCGCATTCCTTCTGTTTAAAATCCTCCAGAAACTCGACATTGTATGTGAAGTTAGACGTGGGTGACAACTTGTACATCGCCTGTAAGTGTTCTGGTCTAAAGGTCCCAATAGTGACCTTTTGCTCGCTGGTGATGGTTCTGGTCAGGATATCTACATGATCTAGTGCCCATCGGATCATGTCATAGTAAGGAAGAAGGCATGGCATGGCCGCTACTTTATGCATCTCTTCTTGGACGATGATCTTGTATTTGGTGGCCAAGTCATCCTTCTCGTTGTCACTGGAATCATCTGAACAGTTCACCAAATTGGATTGCAGAACCTCAGAGATGTATGACCAGGTTCAGACAGAATCAACGCTTTGTGGTGAAGTATTAGAAACATTATCAGAGCCTTGTCCTGAAATCTCGGCACTTGCCTTGGATTCCTTTTGTGGGGCCATGACAGAGGATTGTGACTTAGCTCTCCTGTAATAAAAATGTGTATACATACAGAAATCAGCTTGCTGAGAAAAACTTCTCTGCACAAAATAGAAATGAGCTTTATGAACAAAACAAAAAGAAAAAGATCTATATCTTCGACCATTTAAAACCTCGACGTCCTTATGAACAAAACAGTTAAATCATTTTTAGAGACAAATTTAGCAATAAAAACCATATCCTTGCTTGTCGCTTTGCCTCATTTCCAATTAATGCCATAAATTTCGACGGTTCGTGATACAAGTTGGCACAAGGAACATTTAAATTTACCTCGTAGACTGTGCATATTATTACTTGTATTAAACATTGATTAAGCTGGCTTAGCTTCTTTAATCAGGATTTCTTAAACTTTAATTAACCTTTCGACGTTCGCTGTATCGAGAGTTTTCACTCTAACCTTTCGAGCCCCTAAAACCTGAGATCGCGATGATGCGATATAGTTAAGTGAAAACATAATCTGGATTAAATGTTTGATTAATCATGTTTAGTTAATATCACGACTTCGTGACTCAGGACTTCGATGGTAAAGTTCCTGTGAGGAGCGTATGCCGAGTCACGAAATTCCAAGATCACGATGATGTGATCTAGTTAAGCCAGAAGGTAAACCGGGTTTAAGTGTTTAATTAATTTATATTTAAGTAATATCATGACTTCATGATTCGGGGCTTCAAAGGTATAGTTTTTGGGAGAAACGTATGCCGAGTTACAAACTCCCGACAGACTTTAACTATGGTTAAAAGCTATTCACCCCTAACACTAACCCGGGTAACTTGCGCGAACGTCTCGTGACTTTGCCTATTGGAGTTATGACGGTGAGGCTTTTGGGGAGGGAAAACGCCGAGACGCAAAATATCGAGAACGCTTAACTAAGGTTTAAGGAACTTTAATCTCGGCGCTAACCTGGGTAAAATTTCAGGGATACTTCAGGACTTTACGCATCGAGGCTTAAAAACAATGTGACTTGTAACTCCCGAAACGCGATATCCCGAGGTAAAGAAAAGTGAAAAATCTTGTTCATGGTTAAAAGGAAATGGTATTAGGAGTACAATGACCCTCGCCACTTTGCATATCGAGACTACTAAGATTTTCAAAGGGTAAAGGTTACGAAGTAAAAGACAACTTAAATGACCAACCTTTGATTGCAAGAATTACACTTAAAACTAGTTGAAAAAGGTGGCTCCAACATAGGCTCCAACTAAGGATCTCGTCTCCCTGCGAGACGAGAAGAACAATAGACCACGTGCCTGTATTGGGTAAATGGAGTCATTGGTTTCACTTCTGCGAAACTCACTTTAAGGAAAGGATAAATAGAGGGAAGAAGAGACTTTGTCTTTCACTTCTGAAAAGCTTTTCAACACTCAAATACGTTTCACACTCAACTGCAGTCCCTTTCACGACTTTCTCTTTCCCTTTACTGAATTTATGTATGCATTTAGGTGATCAGAACAGTCCTAGGAATTCCAATAGATCTTGTGGATTTTGGTTTGCACCAAACAAAGTTTATTACATGTTTTTAATCGGGGAGCCATGTCCTAACTTAGGACGTAGATCCGGTTTTGAGAAAATTGATTACCAGAGTAGAGTGAGATTCATGTATAACAACCTTACAGATATATCAGATATTGCTTCACTGCCAGCGAGCTTGTTCAGTACCCCGGTGAAGTTATCTGGCCCTTTTTGCTAAATTTCCTTTCACCACTTCGAATTTTTTTTATGCATTTAAATGTTGAGATGAGGGCAATCATTTCTGAATTTCCTTTCATCGTCTCTTAAGACTAGATGTACAATTAAATATGAATTTCCTTTCACCATCTATCTTATAATTTACTTTTTAAAACACGAAGTGGGGGCAATTAGTTTGTATGAGGGGTGATATCTGTGTAATATTTTGCAATGGAGGTCTGTCAACTTACTTTGATTACTCGGTACCAACCTTCCATTAACTTTCACAACACCTTAGCCCGTAGGGAAAAAGGGGAAAAATTATTTCTAGGGGTTTTCCTTCGAGCAAGACTCAATCTTTTGAAACTATTGAAAAACCTAGAATAGTCAGGATCAACCTATGCATGACTTTGTTTAGTAAGAGACTGAGGAGTTGTGAAGACCATCTTACTTTCCAAAATATGCTTTACAGCTTTCAAAGTTAAAACATAATCTCTCCCCCCTATGCATATAAACCCGAGAAGATACTTGGCTTTTTAAGAAGGTAAATCTGAAAACTGAAAGAAAGGTGACAGACAAAGGTTTGTACACTGGGGAACAGGGGTCAAAAATTAAAACCAGCTTTTGAAAACCTTTTCCCAGAGATGCTTTACTTTTCTGTTTATTTTAACTACCACCTATATTTATTTTAAGTTAAATTCTTAGGACCCAGAGCAAGTAATTGTTCTTTTTAATAACAGTCAAGCGAAAACATTAGATTGATGGGACCGTTACGATGCTTTGGAGACCTTTGCTTTCTTAAAGAACATAATTCTCAGGAGTTCGTACCTCTGCCTTACCATTTTAAAATAACTGAAAACCTTTTGTATCTCCTGTTTTCAGCGAATTTAGTCTCTGATATATGAATTTTTGTTTTCTCCTTTCGCTCGTTTAGGTCGCAAGCCGACATCTTGTAAACACGAAGAGTATATTTTAAAAGAGTTGAATGTATTGGAAATTGCGCATTTCTACTTCTACAAAATTACTGACCTAATTAATTAAAAGTGAAAATAAACTTACCCCAAAAAATCATGAGATAGAAAACAAATACAAACCGGTATATACAATGGAAATCTTTTGGGAACCAATTATTTCATGTAGTGTTTTAAATAACGCCCGTTAACAGGGGCGTTGAAGATTTTACCGTCCATATTTTCTAATAAAAATGATTTTTTTCCTTCGGAAGCTGCGACTCTGAATGGTCCATACCAAATATGATCGAATTTACCATGTTTTGCTGATTCTTCCTTCCTAGCATCCCATCTCAAGACCAAATCGCCTGGGAGAAACTCTCTGTCTTTTGTCTTACGGTCGAATAAGGTTTTCATGTCATCTTGGTATTTTTGCAACCTTTCGTCCACTTCGACCCTGTGCTATTGTACTTCCATCAGCTGATTTATTCTCCTTGTGACATGGTTTGGTTATTCTTTCTCTTCTTGCCACAATTTCATTACGGGAAGTTCCAAGTTTATGGGTAACACCACGTCGGTCCCATACACCATCTGGAAAGGAGAAGTTTCGATAGATTTCTTCGTGCCTATCCGATTTGCCCATAAAGCGTATTTCAGATGCACATGCCAATATTTTTTGTTATCGTTCAACACTTTTTTAATTATATTGATCAGACTCTTGTTCGAAGACTCAGCCAATCCATTTCCTTGGGGATAATATTTCGTGGAATGGCTGAGCACGATATTGTATTTTTGGAAAAAACTGATCATACCCATAGAATTAAAAGCCCGGGCGTTATGTGTGACTATCTTTTGGGGGCATCCGAATCTAGATAAAATGTTTTCTTCTAGGAAATCTATTACCATCGAATCTGTTGCCCTTCTGGTTGGAATAGCCTCCACCCATTTAGTGAAGTAATATGTGGTGGTCAGGATCCATTTGTGGTTAGCGCTGGAATGGGGGTTAATTTCTCCTATAAAATCTAGTCCCCACTGCTGAAAAGGAGCCTTTGTTTTGACCGGGACTAACGGTAGTGCTGGGAGTTTATGCTTTCCCGCGAACAATTGGCAAGGGTTACAAGCCTTGACTTTGGCATTGACGTCCGAGAAAATTTTAGGCCATTAATACCCTACCCTTAGGATTTTATAAGCTGTCACTCTCCAAGCATGATGTCCCCCGCACACTCCTTCATGGAATTCACTTATGACCTTCTCTGTTTCGGATTCAACCAAACAAACCAACAGGAAGCCAAGTGGGTGTTTCCAATACAATTGACTCTCAGATATATAGTATTTTACCGCATGTAGTTTTAGCGTTTTGGCTTTGGATGGAGATAAATCACTTGGGCATTTCAAAGTCAGTAGGTAGGATACTATGTTTTTGTACCAATCAGAGGATGTAAACTTTTCTTCGATTCTGATTTCACTTGTTTTCTTGTAGAGCTCATTCATATCCTTACCTTCTTCACATCCTTGTAGGCTATTTATACCTAGGGCTCTAAAATTTGATTCAGCTAAGAGTTTAGCCAAACATTGACCCTTTACTAGTTTCGTCGACTTTATCTCCAGATCAAATTCTTGAATTTTAGCGAGCCACCGTCCCCTTCTGCCATCACTGTCAGGATGAACTAAAATGTCTTTTACAGAGCTAGTAGGTACATACAAGATTATCTTGGAATGCAATACATAAGTTCTGAAATCCTTTAATGCCTTTCCCATAGCATATGCTTGTTTTTCCATTATATCGTATTTGAGTTTCGCGTCTCTAAGACTTTTGCTGAAAAAATCTATCGGTTGTTCGAAACCTTCCTCATTTTTCTGGAGGAGCACCGCGACAATTGTATGCTCGGAGGCAAACGAGAAAATGAGAAAATCCTTTAGATAGTTATGTCTTGCCATTACAGGTGCCTCGCTTATAACCTTTTTGATACATGCAAATGATTCTTTGGCCTCTGCCGTCCATTTCACTTCACTTTTTTTCTTTAACATATCTGTGATCAATTTCACAATTTCAGCAAAGTTTGGGATAAACCTCCTCAAAAAATTTATCTTTCCTAAGAATGACTGGATTTCCTTTACATTTCTAGGAATATTTATTGTGTCTATAGCTTGAACCCTACTAGGATCAATTTTAATTTCGTCTCGGGACACAATATGGCCCAGGAGTTTACCTTCTCGCATGGCAAAGTGAGACTTTTTGGGGTTTAAAGACAGACCAAACCTGTGACATTTTTCGAAAGTCTATTTGAGATGTATTAAATGATCTTCGTCAGACTTAGAAAAAATGGTTAGATCATCGAGATAGATAACCACAAACTTGTCTCTTTCGCCGACGAAAGCGATATCCATAGAACGTTGGAAGGTGGCACCTACATTCATTAGGCCGGAAGGCATTTTATCATACATGAATGTACCCCAGGGTGTAGTGAAGGATGTGTTTTCTTTATCTTGTTCATTTACGACAATTTGATTGTACCCAGAGAAACCGTCGATCGTCGACATCCTATTTGCCCCAACCACCTTTTCTAAAATGTGATCCATTTTAGGTAGAGGGTAGTTGTCTTTGAGGGAATATTTATTTAGATTTTTGAAATCAATACACAGTCTAATCTCCCCACTCTTTTTTCTAACCGGGACCAGGTTTGCTACCCAATCAGAGTATCTCAGTGGTGCTATTATTTTCGCATCTAAAATCTTTTTAACTTTCCTTTCGACTACGGGTAATAGGATAGGGTTTATTTGTCTAAGTTTTTGCCTAAAGGGTTTTATACCAGGCTTCATAGGTATCTTTTGTTCGATCACAGTAGTATTGTATGTTCTAAGCTCTTCGTAAGACCAAGAGAAAATGTCTTTATATCGTGCGAGCAAATCTTTGTACTTGTTTTTTACCTCAGGAGGAAGGTACTTTGATATTTTCACCATCCTAGGCTCCTTTTTTGTCCCTACATCGCAATCTTCAACCTCTTCTGGTTGGGGTTGCAGAGTGCATTTTAAGGGCATATCATTCTGATCGAAAAGTCGCTCTAGGGGGATTAGTCCCTTTGGAATCTGATTGTTCTTAGGACCAGCATGCGATGATTTGCAATCTTTTCCTGGAACTCTTGAGGGTCCTCTCCTTCTTGCATGATCCATGTCTGATCATTTTGATTCTCTTGATCGATGTGAGTTTTTGAGAAGTCACCCATTACTTCGAGGAACTTCCTGATCTATTCGTCATCCTCGAAAACCTGCCAGTGTTGTATGTTGTTCAGGATGGATGGTCTGTGCCTTACCTCTATGTGGTATTTTACTTTAAAAGCTGTAGGGGGAGCAAATGTCGAGGTTGCCTTGGCTAACGAATCGGCCTGTAAATTTTCGGCTCGTGGGATGAAGTAGATATTTACAGATGAGAAGAAATTTTCCATTAGATCCTAGGCACAATTTCTGTACGATCTCAATCTCGAGTGCTTGGCCTGGTATTGTCGATTCATCTGTTTGACTATCAACTTTGTGTCTCCATATACTTCCAGGTTCTTTATGTTTAGCTTCCTGGCAGCTTCCAATCCTAATACTAAAGCTTCATATTCACATACATTGTTGGTGTAATCTATATCCCATTGAATCCTGTAAGAGAAGGGAACAACAAATTTATTTTCAGGTGCCACAAAAAGTACCCCTGCACCTGCTCCTTCACATGACAGGGCACCGTCAAAAAACATTTTCCAGATCCCAGTGTTGTACGTATCTTCGGACTCTTTCTCATCTGTGTAATTTACTTCTATTCAACTATCTATACCATCATCAAAAGACAAAATACAATTTCCTAGATCTTGATCAACAATGTAAATAGAAAAATTGTTAGGATTCTGAGGATCGCTCACTGTATAGGCTAACCTCGTTTCCCTATATAACCGAGTAAGTTGCCCACCAAATATAGGAATTGTGGCGTAAGTCATGTCCAATTGGAGGAACCCCCCAAATTTATCACGTCATATTGAATTTCTTGATCTGAACAACCTATCACTTTGGTTATCTGCTTTCGATATGCAGTATTTTTTGCTAATTCAACCAAGGGAATCGATATTTTGATCTTTCTTATCTCATTTTCAAAACTAAAGCTGACACTACCTTTGTTCGTTTCTCTGGTTGAAACCTCGGGCTCTTTCTTCTCCAACTTATTTGTCTGAGTTGATTTATTACTCGTGAGTTTATTCACCGATGTGTGTGTCTCAGTTGTCTTGATTTCCCTTGTTTGGGTCTCAACCTCCTTTGTTTTAGGATCCAACAAGTCTACCCCTTTTATTTTGTTGTTAGATGTTTCGGTCTCTTTCGAGGCAGGAACATATACTTCACCTCTAGGGAGAATTTTCTTGGGTTGAGGAATCAACACAGGTTTGTTTTTAGACCTCAGGTTATACCTAGGTCGAATCTCAGCCATTATAGAATCAGTCGTTTCTTGACATACAACGAAATCAATGTTGTTTATATCATCATCTTCATTTGATGGTTGCAGTGTGTTTAAAGACTTCTCGTAATCTTCTTTAGTTACATAAGGCTGAGTGCAGTCGTCACCCAAATTTGTCACATCTTCTTCCAGACCCTCGAAATCTTCCAAGTCATTTCCTCCTATAAAACTTTCATTTTTTAAAGGGGTTTGAATTTTCTGGTCTTCATTTTTAATTTGCCTTTGTTGATTTTGAGGGTTAGGGTTTCTTCTGAATTCTCTTTTAACAAAAGGATTAGCCTTGGATTGATCTAGCTCCATTCTGGAAATATTATTCGACAACTCCTTAATTATCCTAGCCGTATCATCCATTTTGTCGTCTGTGGATCTATTAGACCCTGAAGGTCCCGCTTGTTCCCTAAAACGTCTGGTTTCTCGATTTCCCCTTTCTACCTTAGCTTTCAACTTGCAAGAGGCCATCATGTTAGATTCGATTTCCACAGCATCATCCTGCATTTGGGTTAAGGTAGTCCCTCACCTTTCTCTTAAGACAAGGGAAAAATCGAGTTCGAAAGCTCTCGCGAAGGTTACTTTGGCTGCAGGTTGGGATGGTTTAAATTTGGATGGAATCTTATTATACAGCTTGTTAAATCTTTGAATAAAATCCATAACTGTTTCCGAATTATTTTTCTTTAAAGATCTGAACTCAGTCAAATAATATAAATGGTCTTCCTTTCGCCCCATTGTCTAAGGAAGGAGTCTTCTAGGGCATCATAGGATAATATCGATCCTGCGGGTAGGCTTCGAAACTAGGTTCATACCTGTCCTTCGAAAGTTTGAACAAATAGCCTCGAATACACATTTTCATGCTCGAGACCTAGGATATCCACGAACTGATCAAAGAAGTTTATATGTTCGGCTGTGGTCAAGTCTCCTTCCCCCGTAAATTTTGGTAAGTTTTTTATATAATTTTCAGGAAGGTCATGAAGAGGGACGGGTAGGACCAAAGGTGCATATCTCGCAACCACTTTAGCAAAAATTCTAGGAGGCGGGGGAGGCCCTTGGTCCTCCTCCTGGAGCCCTCCACCTCCGAAAACCCCTCCTCCTCCTCGTCCGATGGCTGCCATCGGTACTACTGGATAGGGAAACGGTGTATTGTATAGAGGGTTCTGGAACACTAGAAGCGAATCTTTAGCTTCTTTGTAAGATGAGAAAACCAAAGACGGGTGGTAAGGGATGCAAGGACTTGGCTCTTCGGACTTGCAAGAAATGTAATCAGGGGAACTCGTGGGCATAGAATCTGAGTGTATGGTATACTCTTCGAGACTCGGCGAGGTCATGAAATGTAAATGAAGATTCGGTAGGATATCGACCACTGATAAATTCACTGCGGGGTTTTTTACCTTTGTGTACGACAGAGGTTTTCAGATGGATTTCACTTTTAACCTCAGAGATAGCTAAAAAATAATTCATGGTTTCAGGAGGGGAACTGTGCGAAGTTGAAGGTTCAAAAGAACTCTTGATCTTGGGTTGTGGGTACTTAAGCTGATAGACTGCAGTAGTTGGCTTAAGGGAACCTCTATTTTTCAGTATTTTTTCAGGATTGGAAACAGGCGTGGTCTGTTTTCTCTCTGGGTTTTGTCTGGTATTCCTTCGATCGGATTCTAGTTTATTTAAACGTGGAGTCACCAAGTGAAAGATAAGAAAAGAATTTAGAGGGTGTTCACTCTTTGTTCACTATCAAAGGGTGAAACTTGCAAGAATGTCGTTCTTACCAGGGAAAAGGTTTCGTAACTTCGTCCTCAGCAACAACACCAAAAAGATGTTGTTCCAGAGTCTGTACCTAAGGCATAGAAAGTACAGTGTCTAGGCATCCGAAAGTGAGTGAAGAGTAAGAAGGAGGAGAGCATCAAACTTCGAGAAAGGAAGCTAAGGCTGATTTCCAGGTTGTCGCTATCGCGCTTCCAACTGTTCCTGGATGTTTATGTCCCGTTCAATTGCGGCCCATGAACGTTCAAGTTCTACCTAGGTGGTGGTTGTTTTAAGTATAATATCGAAGAGATTTAAAGAGATATGGGTTTGGTCTGATAAGCCGGGTTCAATATTAGGTTGTCTTACAATGGGGACAGTCATAGAGGAACAATAAATTAAAAGTGAATTCGAAGTTTTTTTTTTTTTAACGGAGACGGTTATGTTGCATTAGACGGCCTTCTGGCATGCCAGAATCAGAAAGTTACAAAATTGAAGAAGGTTGGTGACCTCTAACAGTGCTGCCAACCTTCTTATGAATGTCTTGGGAAACCAATTCCATCTGCTTCTTGAGCTAATTCGAGAAAATG
>JASDQU010588967.1:41601-64259 GCA_032191745.1 Picea mariana | reverse complement strand
GCAAGGTGTAAAGCTTAGAAGCAGTCGTGAGAATTCGCGATCCGCAAAATTCTGAGTTCTTTTGGACTGTTGGATCAAGAAAGATCATGAGCCATCGATCTTATCTCATCGGGAATCGAGAGTTGGACGCGCAAAATATTGCACTCCAAAAACTCCGATATGCGATATCGTGAAATCCTGAGAAGACTTGTGAGCCATCCATCTCAGAGGACAGGTGGAAGTAGATTCGAGTGTCGTCATTTCGGCATTTCGGAGTTCGCAGTTTTTAAATACCATCGCAACATGAGTTCGAAATTCGTGAAATTGCGATACGCGAAATAGCGATAAGATCTCAACCGTTCATTTGACCGGACACGTGGTGAATATCAAGGAAACCGTCAACGTTTCAGCATTCGGGGTTTCAATTTGACAGAGAAATTGTGTCAACGGAGCATCAAAAGTCGTGATATCCCAAGGTTGAATCAGGACCATCCATCTTTCAAGGACGTGTGGCATAAATTCGTGGACTTGGGAAAAGTCCCGAAAAGGAAAGGGCCATCGGCACATCGGGATTCGGCATTTCGTGAATCCTGAGGACAAGAAACACGAGCACTTCAGAACTTCGAAGTCTGAAATCCCAACAGGAGGAAATCTCCATTGTGGGGCCCAGCTAACGACATCTCATCAAAATCGCGGGATTGGGAATCTCCACAATGAAATCCCCGACGCAGATTTGAGGTGTTCATCTGTTGAAGATGCGTGGCAGAGATCGAGGATTTCGAAAAATTTCCCGAAAACAGAGTCCATCGGCATTACAAGATTCAAAAAATCGCGGATCCTGGATACGAGAAGTCCAGAACATATCAAATCATGAATTCGCGAGGAGAAATCAAGACCGTCCATCTGTTAGGATGCGTGGAGGCAATCAAAGCAGTCGCCAATTTTCCTGAAAGGAAAACGCCATCGGAAAATTGGAGATCGGGGAATCGAGGAGTCAAAAGAACTCGTCATCAGAACCCGTGAAATCCCGATAAGATCTGGGCCGTCAGATCACACAAGATTTGGACCGTTGAATTGTCCAAAGGCAATTTTTTGCATTTCGACGATTTGAAAGGTAAAGAGCCAGAAAAGCTTGTAGTTCTTTAACAATAAGGCGCATGGTCACATTGCACCGTGAAAAAGGCCAATTCAAGCCTGATAATCTCCCATCATCCATCGGCAAATCGGCATTTCTGAGATCGGAGGTAAATAAAAAAATTTCCTTTGTACTTCTGCAATTTTTTTTAAATTTAAAAATCATGGAGTCGTCTAGAAATTTAGGCCCAACTCAAGGTCCGATTCTTCTGGGAAATAATTACGAATTTTGGTCTCTTTGGATGAGATCGTTCTTGCAAGCACAAGAGTGCTGGGATCTAGTGGATCTTGGATATGTGGAACCAGATCCAGCCACCCTTTCTGCCATGACAAATGCACAAAGAATTGCTGAGGCAACACTGAGGACCAAAGAAAATATAGTGAAATTCTGGATTCAGAATTCTATAGATGATTCAATTTTCTCAAAAATCACTGGTTCTGGTACTTCAAAACAGGTCTGGGACATCCTTAAATATTCCTACCAAGGAAATGACAGGGTCAAAACAGTTAAACTACAGACCTTATGGACACAATTCGAGACTCTAAGGATGAAAGAGTCCAAAAAAGTGGATCAGTTCATGACCAGAGTCATAGGAATCGTGAACCAGGTCAGATTGATTGGTGAAACCATCACTGATCAACAAATTGTTCAGAAAATTCTCAGAGGTCTACCAAAGAAATTTGAAATGGTTGTAACAGCCATCCTTGAATCTAAGGATCTGTCAAAATTTTCAACAGATGAATTAATTGGTTCTTTGGTGACACATGAGACCAGACTGCATCTTACAGATGACTCAATCTCTAATGCATTCAAAACTCAATTCTCCTTCAGCAGAGGGAGAGGCAGAGGAAAAAGAAGAGGTCACCAAGGAAGAGGGAGCAATCAAAATAACTCTCATTCCACTGGAGGTAACAGACAATAATTTATCAATGATCGATCGACGAGAACCCTGAGTTTTTCACAGCGACTTATGAGTGGCCATTGCGTCTTAAGATTTGTAGTTGATAGAAAAATGATCCATTAATCAGACGTACTTGTTGGTAGAGGGCTAGACCTAGGGTTCAATGATACAACAACGCACCAACAAAACCCTAGCTACCGGCCCTTTCAGCAACACCTGCGAAGTAGATGAAGTCTCACCCGAGGTAGAGGCAGGGGTGTTTGCAAGACTCAGGTGTCTGCAACCTTTGCTGGGACACATATCTGTTATTATAACACTTAGAAATCACCTCGCATATATTACTCATCAATATTCAACCCTCATGATACTTTGCAGATAACACAGAGCATCGCAGTATGTACTTAGACCTAAGATAATGCAACACTTAGCCATAGCAAGATAGATTAGATTCGGCAAATCAAGAATTAAGCATCTAACATTCATTAATACCTCAGAATCACAATGCATAAATACATCTATATAAACACATAAAATAACTTAGCAAAGGAAGAGACAAACACATCAGGTTGAGGCACAGAGCACAACACACAGATTTACCATGGTTCACCCCCACCCAGGGGCTACGTCCACAAAGTCTTCTTCTTTATTATCTTTAGTTAATTAGGTTACAAAACAGAGCCATCTGAATCCATCTTCGCATAGGATAGAATATCTGCACATCTCGCTAGATCCTTCTTCCTTGCACTACAACACAAAGCTTTCTACAGTCTCTCACAGGGACTTTCACTCGGCTCTGCAAGTCTTACACAAAATGCACAAAGCCTTGATCACACAAATTCAACCCTTGGGACTTAGCCTACATCACATAGATATATCATCCACTACTTTTCTATATGGCCTAGAAATATATATATACATACAAAATAGGCCTAAACATGGGTAAACCCATGGGACGACATCCCAATCCCATTACATTATCCCCAAAAACCCAAAAAGGACCCAAAAAGGGGTCTATCTTCCATGATTTCTACTTCGCTTTGCACTCCATATTTGAAAAGATGTCGAAGTCCCAAAAATGGTCAAATATGACCAAGTGTTCCTCAAAACTTGGTCAAGGGCCAACAGCCCCCCAACAATCACCTATGACTCATCCCGAGTCACTCAGGTCTGGGTAAGTTTGCCTCAAAGGTCTCGAGCTTGGCTCGAGCTTCTTTGACTTGTCTCTGTGCTACTTCTTCTTGCTCAACGAATTTCTTAACAACCACTTTGTTGATAGGTCCTTCCAGTTGCTTCTCGACTATAACAACTACGTGTTCTAGTAGTGTTACTTGGCCTTCAATTTCTTCAAACAGTAGGTAGGTTGCCTCCTGCCTCGATTGGAGTTTCTGTGTGACTTTCATCACTCTGTTGTGCATGGTAAGAACAAGTTGTTGGGCAGTGCATTTTTCCTGGGATCTCTTCATCCTCTTGATGGGTGACAGGAGCTTGAGATGCACCTGTACTGTATCTGCATGCTTTTTTGCTTCCTGGAGTTGGGACTCCAGTTTCTTCAACGCTGGTTCTTTAGATAGTTGTTCATATATTTGCGTACTTCTGCTACTTAGTTGTTTACATTATGTAGCAAGTGTTTTAATCCTCTCGACGATGCATTGAGCATTCAATTCTCATTGGTCACGCACTTCTTGTAGAGTCTGTGTTATGGCCTGAAGCTCTAATTCCATGACCCTTTGTTGAAGTTGTTGAATAACTTCAACCAGCTTGATCACTTGGCGCTCTATGGGAACTTCAGCCTTCTTATCTAAGCTGGTCACAGAGCGAAATTCTCTATTGACTACTTCTTTAATTCCTATCTGCTTTGCGAGCATCTGCTCTTTCTCTTTTTGGATCTTCACTCTGTCTTCTTCAAATTTTGCTTGGAGAGCATTCTTCTCTTGTTGCGCAACTTGGCATTGTTCAACAATTTCCTCCTGTGCCTTATTTAGGGCATGGGTGGCCTACGCTTTTTCTTCCTGAGCATGTTGAAGGTGTACTTCGACTGCATCAACAATCTTGCGGAGCTAAACTAATTCACCTCCCACTTCTATTGTTCCTTCTGGTAGAGGTGTAGTAGAGATTGTTTGGCTAGACTAGAGTGCTTGGTGTACTCCTTGGAGCATGATATCAATTTGGCTATACATTTGTTCCTACTTCGCCTCCTACTTCTCTATGATTTCCTTTGAATCATCATTGACCATTGCAACAATGAAATCAAAGCTATCCAATGTGAGGGCAATTCGCACATTGGTTACAGGGGTTCTTGGTTTCTTTTTGGAGGAAGATTTCAGAGGTGAGACCTTCCTTTTCTTCGATGAGTCTTCTTCAACCCTAGGTGGTGGTACTTCAAATTTTTGTTGTCCAGTTTCTATACCTTCTTCCTCATCACCTTCTTCATCTAGTGTAATGGAAGCCATTCTTATAGATAGGCTGTCAAGATCCTATATTTCTTTAGTCTTCTTCGTCGTCTTTGCTTTCTTTGTCTTACTGGGCCCAAGTGTATCCTGCATAATTCCGGGGCTGTCAATGTCTGACATTTCTGTGGGGTTTGCTGAAACAAGGAGGTTCACCAAACATTCCTTGGTGATCTCTTCCAGGTCTTCTTCTGTCAGCTTATAATAGGATTGAAGTTGTTCCTGGTGCTCATCAATGCATGGGATTAGGTATATAAAGTGGCAGTCTGCACTGAACTTTATCAGAGGTTGGAATATCTGTAAAGTGTTTGGGGTTATGCGAGGTTCACTCCTTATGGATACCTTCAACTGGTTATAATATGCATGGAAAACGACATTTGATTTCCATTTCTTGCTCATGTCATTCGAGTACCATAATGTACTGAACTTCACAGCTAGTGGCTCAAAGGGATCAAGGTCCGGGAAGGTTGCGCGTTCTGGTAGCTCCCATGCAACAAAAGCGATCAGTATCAGGAGCTAGCTAAAATGGAATTCATGCCCCTGATCTTGGGATTCTTTGCAGTCAATCTCCAGTTGCTTCACCAGGTACTTCATCCAGTTCATCTGTAGTCCCGCTGCGCACTTTCCTGTGAGGTAAACTACAAATCCAAATAGTTGTGTTGGTCGATTCTTGCATACCAACTTCCTTGTGATCAGTTGGCATGTGAGGTGCATTGAGCCACTTTCAATAGAAGCTACCTTGTAGCCTCTCGTGTCTTTCTCAACATCGCCATAGGTTTATTTGATCTTCTGCACAAGAGCACGGTCTGCAGTCTTTCCAAGATAGTACTCATGGGGAGTGGGGCCCTACATGTTAAGCCCAATGATCCTATTGATCATCTTCGGATCAACAGTTATGCAGCAATCTAACCACAACTATCCTTCGTGGTAACTTGCTAGCAACAATTTTACATAAGCATTCACCTCCTGGTGTCTGCCAAAGTGTGGTATTTTCATAACATTGAGCAAAGGAGACTGCGCGAGGTTCATTGTCTACTGCTAAAGGATGAGCTTTGAATTCTTTCCCTTAGTTCTCATCAAGTACTTATACGGGGCAAGCATTTTGTAAGCCTTATGGTCCCCCAAGTTGAAGTCACAAAACTTCAATGCTGTAACCTTGTCTTGATCTATGCGGTAGGTGCGTACTCCTTTCGATAGATATGCAGTGACTAGGGTGTAATCAAAGTCTCTAGGGACACTATCCTTGTTAATTTCACCACCTAGAGGGGGTATGTAATATGGTAGGATGGATGGCACTAACTTTTCATTGGCTATGTCATCCTTATGCTTAGTTCTTATCTCTGCGTCGACTCGAGATGTTCTTTCTTGAGTAGTCGACGAGGAGTCTTGTAGTACTCCCTTCGATGATGCTTAGACTTTGGTGGACATTCTTCTTTCCGACATGAATCTCTCGGTCATTAAATCGAGAAGGACCTATGTGATAGATTTCTCAAGTTCGGTGAGATCGTCGGACATACGCACTCAGGAAAGATAATTGGGGTCATGATGATCTCAAAATACTGCACTAGGATGAACAATCTGCTTGCAATGATCATTGTAGACAATCACTAGTTCCATGGGCTTTGATTTTCCAGTTGGCAAAAGTGTTCTTCAGGGAAGGTGTGACAAGCTAAATAGGAAATTCATCAATGGTCTGCTTGCAACAAGTATGAAGCTTCCATGAATGTTGATCCATCTGTTATGGCGTGGTCCAATGGTCTGGTGGTGATCCTTTAATTCTTTTATGTTCATTCAGGGTGGAAGTCAAATGGGTATATCGGTTCAACGACTATATTGCTTCGCCACGACGAAGTGTCGTATTTCACTGTTCTGATATCCCGACGAAGCTCAATTCTTGTGATTTCTCCTTCTATGAAGTTTCCTCTGGAGTCTTTTGTAGCTTTTCGATCTTGCTTCTCTTCTCACTTAGCTTCCTAGCCTTCTTCCCAGTGAGCTTTGTCTCGGTCATCCTTTTTTCATTCTAATTCTTATCTTCTCTCGACATAGTCACTTAGCGATGCTGAGATTCTTTCTTCATATCCAAGGGTAATACTCCTTCATCATATGTATTAGGTATTTCGGTCTTATGTGGTTCCTCTAATTCTATTATATATTCAACATCCATTTCTCTGGTGTTCAATAGCTTAGATATGTTCTCTTGTTCTTCCATCAAGTAGGGGATCCTTCTAGTCATAAATTCCATGAGTTCTTGCTTCTTCTTTTCTAGGGTTACCTTTTCTTCTTTTCTCTAGATCTGGTCTTTTTCAATCCAGATCTTTCCTAACTAAGCTAGAAATGGGGCATAGTCCTCAATAAATTTAATAACTTCAAATTCTTCCTCTGTCGAAGCTCCATGGGTACTCATAGCTATCTAGGTAATCCTTCCACATAGGGTTACCATTTTTCCTTTAAACAACCCTATTTTTCCTAGTGAAGGAACCATAGCAGGCCTTCGTAGGGTTTCCCAAGTATTTTCTGTCATAATGTTCATCTATGTTCCCTCATCCAAAGCACAGTCAATGTCGAAGTCTCCTATTCTTACTTCGATTTTCTCCTTTTCTTTGAAGATCTCTAACAAACTGTCATCTTTATGTTCATCCATGGTTTATTTCATTTTCAACAACATAATCTCTGATTCTTTCTGGGGTTCTTCTATAATCTTAGTCTCTTTATCTCATTCAGGGTTTGCTTGCTCCATATTCATCATTTCAAGTCTAGCAATCATTCTAGGGCAATCCAATACTTCATGGTCCATATCCTTACAACAAATGTAACTAGGGTTTCTTCAAGGGAATTCCTTAGCAAGATCTCTTGGTCTTCTGCAATTGTAACAAAGAGTTACTCCTCTCTTTCTCTTCAATGATCCCCAAATTTTCTTGTACTTCTTTCTAGGGTCATAATGGCTAGCCTGCAAAAATTTCTTTCTAGGATCCTGCATCCATTGGTTAGTCCAAAAATTCTTTCTATGCATAGGTATAACATATCTTTCATTATTCTTATTAGATATATTCATATCAAACTTTCTTTGATCTAATAATGCCCTAGTTTTCAAGCTAGGACAAAATCTATCAAGCATACCTATATCCATACTTTAGAAACAAAAAATTTCACTTCTTTTACTTCTACAAGGCACAAAGCTTCCAAATCTAAGAAATTTTTAGTATTCTTACCTTTATTGGAGCACAGAGCTTACAAATCTTACTTATTTTCTTCAGTATCAACTTCTTTTCTTACAGATCTGACTTCTTTCCTTCAGATCTGTCCTTCCTTCTTCAACATAGAATTTTTCATATCAAGTGGATCACTGCACACTAGGGCATAAATCCATGCACAGAGATTTCACAATTTCAAGATGAATCTTTGCACAAAGCTTCTTCTACTCAGTTCCCAACAATCATAGTTTTAGGTCTTGGCAACGGAACCATTTGTTGGCACAGGGGTAGACCCAGGTTTCAATGGTACAACAACGCACCAACAAAACCCTAGCTACCATCCCTTTCGGAAACACCTGTGAAGTAGATGAGGTCTCACCCGAGGTAGAGGCAGGTGTGGCTGCAAGACTCAGGTGTCTACAACCTTAGCTGGGACACAGATCCATCATTATAACACTTAGCAATCACCTAGCATAGATTACTCATCAATATCCAATCCTCATGATACTTCGCAGATAGAATAGATCATCACAGTATGTACTTAGATCTAAGATAATGTAGCACTTAGCCACAATAAGATAGATTAGATTCAATAGATTAAGCATTAAGAATCTTACATACGAGATATAACATTCATTCATACCTCATAAGAACAAAGCATAAATAGATCTATCTTAACACATCAAAGCACATAGAAAAGGAAGAGACAAACACATCAGGTCGAGGCACAGAGCACAACACACATATTTATCATGGTTCACCCCCACCCTGGAGCTACGTCCACAAAGTCTTCTTCTTTATTATCTTGATTTAATCAGATTATAGCATAGAGCCATCTGAATCCCTCTTCTCATAGGACATAAGATCTGCGTAGCTTGGTAGATCCTTCTTCCTTGCACTACAACACAAATCCTTCTACAGTCTCTCACAGGGACTTTCAGTCGGCTCTGCAAGTCTTACATAAAATGCACAAAGCCTTGATCACATAGATTCAACCCTTGGAACTTAGCCTACATCACATAGATATATCCCCAAAAACCCAAAAACAACCCAAAAATGGGTCTAGCTTCCATGATTTTTGCTTCGCGTTGCGCTCCATCTTTGACAAGCTGTCCAAGTCCCAAAACGAGTCAAATATGACCAAGTGTTCCTCAAAACTTGGTCAAGGGCCTACAATACTCTCTGCAGTAGTAATTCTTTGATATATGCAAGATCGGTAAAGATAATATCCAATTATTTCCATTTTTCTTATGGCCAACAACGAATTTCTATTCGTGGAAACCGTGGTCGCCCTCAATGCAATGATACAATCCATGATGGTGGTTTCTTTGCACAATAGAATGACATCCATCACAATGAAAAGAATAGGGATCTCAAATCGAACATCGAAGTGGCTCAATTCACAATGGCGTCCCTTAAAAATGAGATCCCTAGGCTCTGCCTTAATAATGAAATAAAGTTCCCTCGTAGATATCATTGGGATAGTTCCACCCATATACTCTTTCTTATTTATGGAAATTTAAAAAGAGTGTAATCATATGAATAACATGATACATACTCCATTTTTATGTTGCCCATGTAGTAGTGGAATGATATTCTTGTAAGGATTTAGCCTCATACGGAGTCTGTTCGATGTGATTCAAGCACCGTTGGAATCATCTTGTCGAACTCTTCAACCTGGTATAGTTGGTTCTAGAATCCAAAACATAAATATTCTGACCATTTTCTTCATTAAGGATTATATTTGTCCCCATGTAAATTAGAAACTTGGAAAACAACAGAATTATAGTTTGCAGAAATATCATCAACTTCTTACCCAACCGGCACCAAGCACTTTCTTCCTATAATCGTGCTTTTACAATGGTTAAAGGAGCCTCCTTCTTCAAGGGATCTTTCACAATCTTCTTGCTGCTTGGTTTTTGGTGAATTTTGGGATGTAATTTCTAGTACTTCTTCTCCCAATGGCCATTGATTTTTCAGTAACTACAAAAATTCCTTTTCTTTGCATTCAACTATGCATTCCTGACGGGAGAGCTTGGAAGGTGTGGATTCTGCTTTGTCTCACTTCCATTGGACACATTTGTCTTCTTAACACAAAATTTCTTCATTTGATTCTTGGCTACATCACGGTTAGAATATAAATCAGTTTTATTATATTCAAGAAAAGAATTTGAATGACTTTTATACCTTCCTGGTTTATCTTTGTTGCAAATCTGATGAGGACTAGCTTCTTTGGCTCCTCTATTGGAATCCAATTATGTAGAAGTGGCTCTTTCTTTAGAATTCTTTGAGCACTCTCCAATCTCTACCTTTCCATAACCCAAACCTGCCAATGGTGGTCTTTGTACCATCTCTAATGGTTGAGTGACTCCTTGGCCATTAATGCCAAGTCCACCTCCTTTGTATCCCATTTTAGTGAGAAGCTTCATGCCAACATTATTATCATACTGAGATGAAAGTGAACATGAAGAAATACTCTCAACGCATAACTCAGTTTGAGTTTGTGCATCCACGTTAGAAGGCTCTTTGTCTTCCATTCGCTCACCAAGATTCAACTTAGCCAAGAGATAATCCTTGGTTTGCAAGTCAAGTTGCAATTATTCAATAACTCTGTTAAGGACCTCTCCATGAAGCTGAGACCTCTCTTGAATCTCTTTCTTCTCTTCTTATGAAACCTACAAAAGTCTCCTCAACTCTACATTTTGAGCTTGAATGTTGTGATTTGTCCCTTCCAACTCTTTGAGCCAGAATTTCTTCATTCCTTTGCCTATGGTGATATTCACAATCTACAAAACTGGTCAGACTTGCTATGGTACGACTTGATACGAAAATTTGGTGAGAAATCTTCTTACATCCAAGTCTTCAAAATAATATCTTTTAATGAAAAAATTGCATGTGAATAAGGGAGATTTGATTAATTAACCATGCTTCATTAAGGAAATAATCACATAAAATTATCAAAATATTGTGCATGTTTATAAATAAAAATCTACTTAACCAAGTGAGAATGCATCAAAATCACACATACAACATTGAAAACAATATGATAACAGAGTTCACTAGACCCCCTGGCTATGTCTCTAGATTCATGAATCCCACAAATCTTCTTTATTGATTATGCTTCAAAAGGGATACATAAACAATCCTAAAACCTATTTCTCCTTTACAAAGACATCCTTTGAATCAATAAGCTCTCAATAAGCTTTCCACAAGCTTTTTCATTTCTCTCCTCCCCTTCTTGACCCCCAAGAAGGGTTTATATAACATCTCCATCTCAACCACATTAATATTTTCATGGAGATAATATCTCTCAAGATCCCCTAAATTAGGATCTTGGGATATCTCAAGGGATTGGTTTGAGAATATATCTCAACCATCCATGAACATATCAACTCTCCTTAGGAATCTTCCTAAGACTAGGGATTGAAAGACAACATGGCTTTGTACCAAATAATCCCTTTTAAATAATGAAAAATACATAATTATGAGAACCCTATCTCATGTATTAAACATTTTACAAATGAAATTTTTCCCCTAAATATCAACAAGACATATCTCTATCATGTTAATTCCAATTGACTTCATTCGAAATGCATCGGAAAGCTCAATGTGATCTCTTTGTTGACTAGACAAATTTGATAGTATTTGAAGACGACTGAAAATGTGTCGATTGTGAATATCCTCCTAGATCACCCAAGTATTTGCAGCCTTTTATGAGTTATTGCCTCCACATTCCCTCTCTAGCCCCTTTTCTCCCATACAATCCATTCCCTTCCCCTGAGGTGATCAATAGGTTATGAGAGAAGGCATTTGGAAGGTGCACTTGGAGCATTGTTAAGAGGAACCCGGACAAGGTTCACGGAGCGTCGACTTGGAAAGGTTGTAATTTACAATCTTTGAGTATTGAATAAAATAATATCTTTTCCCTGTCCCAAATGATGGTTTTTATGTATTTTCTTTGATTTATACATAATAGTTTATATATAACCCTACTTTATGAATATAAATATAATGTTTGTATCATTCTTTTCCTAGTTGTGGATGTAGGGCAGCTTTGGGAGGAGACTTGCAGCCTTGGGAGCTACAAAATCTTGAGGAGGTCAGCACCAAACGCTGGATTAAAGGTACATTTTATGACTCACTCTTTCATTGATTTATGTTCATCTATTTTTGAATGTTTGGGATAGTCTAGAAATTATATTGAATTTTAGGGATTCATTGCTTTGTCTATACTTAGAACCCTGGTATAGTTATAAGGGGATTTTCTCGGTAGCATAACTAGAGACTCCATTGGGGACTCTCTCTAGGGTTTTGGAGGGAGGATTTTGGTTTTTTTTAGTTGGCTTCTTGATTTACTTTTGAGTTTAAGTCAAGCTATATGAGTCTTTTAAGGGTTTCTCATCACTTGTAAGGTGCATACCAAATTTCCTTGCCCTATCAATCTGACTAGCATTTTTATTTTTTGAAAAGTTTGAGAGGTGTATGCACGTACATATGCGCCCTACACAATAGACAACCCACGTACATACAAAGCCTGTTGATGCAACAACTGACATCCCTGTATCTTGGAAGTTTTTTTTAACAAAGAGAGGTATGTCTCTTTCCTGATAGAATTTTAGGATTCTCAGGACTTTCTTGAGTCTCCCAGGTTGAAGATTCGTTGTTAACTTCTGTCTTAGTTTCATTTTGTTTTCCCTAGAGGTTTAGAGTGAACTTTCAAATTTTATATCCTCCTTTTGTTTTCTTGTTTGAATCCCTGAGTTTGTGCAATTAGCTTAGGGTCTCTATCAATCTTGCATTCCCTTCTCGTTTTATCCTATCTTTTCTTTGAAGAAAAAGAAATCCTCTTTTATCTCTATGTTTCCTAGCTTTTTTGGCTTATTTTTAGCTTGAATTTTTAAGGAAACTGAGTTTCATTTTGACTCATGTATTCATTTTGAGGGGCCATGAATCGTATATTCATTAGTTTCTTTTAACATCTTTTGGTAGTTCTTCTTTGATTGGAATAAAATATAAAATATATATATATATATATATATATATATATATATTAATATATTATGATAGTTAGGTCTCTTTCTTTCTTTGCATTTGCTTTGCATTGTTATTTGAAAAAGAAAAAATAATTAGGACAGGGTTGTGTTTTCTTCTCATCTTGAAAGCATATCAAAAGAAAAATAAGAAAAAAATCCTTCTTTTCTAGTGTTCATATAAGTTTAATTTTTTGCAAGAGTCTGAAATGACCACATCCTTTGCGTAAATCAACCCTTAAAATTAATGGTTAACTTAAAATATATTAGATTTTTTGTTTGTAGGGTTCAATGACTAGTTTAGTATTTTAGGGCCTTGAATTAATTGTGAAGAGGAAACTCTTCAAGGCCATTTAAGAAAAACATTGGATTCTCAGATAGGGAGTGTTTTAAGTCTAACATCGTAACAGTTAGCCGGGACCTCCCTCTAACAAAGGGGATAAACATGAGTTCGCATGAGGAAAGGTAGAGGAGATAATCCCTTCAAAGTCAGACCAAACATAGTGGGGATTGTATATTGAGGGTCTCTCTTAGAAAAAATACTGATCGCATTTTCCTACGGACCTCGAATCCGTTCGATATCCTTAGTTTTCTTCTGAACCAATTAATTTCGACACACTTGAAGGGCTTCAGAATTGTTCTCCTTCTCATTACTATCATCCCAACTGTCGACTGTACCCACTTGGTGATTGGCTGCGAGATGGCAACCTAGTTGCCAATTTTTACGGACTTACATTGGTGACTACAGGGGTATAACATGATACCTAGGGTGAAAATTGGATCGTTATTCATAGAGTATACCCAAAGAGTGCTTCCGTGTTGGAGTTTCACTTACACCAATTAGTCTTTCTAGTGTCGATTGGCATAACTGTCCTTCCCACTAGTTAGTCGACTGTTTGATTTATTGTTTAGGAACTTTTAGTGTGTGTTATGTGCTCCCTAGTTTTCCATATTGTGTTATTCATTCATTTATTTGGGTCTCTGACCTAAAGCGGTATACTGCTCACTCTGTTGGTCATGAGTACTTTTCGGTCTTCCACTTAGAAATGTAGAGATTCCTCTTTATAGGTGTTGTCTTTTATACCACTCGTTTTCTAGAGTCAGTTTGCGAGACTTTTACGGACACAAACGATCCCCCAAGTGGAGAACCTATGCATAATATATTCATAGCTAAATTTATTAATTATACCAACCATGAAACCCCTTCTCAAGGGGATTCTTTTCCTTTTCCTTTATTTGTAAACATTGGTGTCCCTTTGATGGCCACTTTCTACATTTCTGGGTTTAATGTCAGACTACCGGTTTGGTTGGGTACCATTCCAAATGTCCCAAATTCTCTTGACACTTCTTAGTTAGGAAACTTATGTCATGGGCACCATGTTGATGTTCCTTCATCAACAAAGTCTTCTCCTCCTCCCTTTGACTTCTTTGGTGAAAGTATAGCTACTAGTAACCAAAATTGTAAACAAAATAAAAAGAGGAAGAATAGGAAAAAGAAATCACCAACCTCTATGAGTCATGTTGGAAATAGTTCATCAACCTCTGCAAGTCATGTTGAAGACCAACACCCAGCCTCTACAAGTCATGCTGGGGGAAACCACCTAGCCTCTGCAAGTCATTTTGGGAGAAAGAATCCAGTCACTGCTAGTCATACTGGCAATAGGTCTGTAGCCTCTACGAGTCATGTTATTGAAAAATCACCAACCTATGCAAGTCATGTTGGAGACGAGCAACTAGCCACTGCTAGTCATGTTGGGGGCATTGATTCTATTGAGAAACCTAAATGGATAGGACATAAGCCTAAGTTCCCTTGTAGGCTTTGCAAGGGAGATCACCTTACTCATTTATGGACTGGACTTATAGAGGTACGAATATTATGGTTTCTATCTGAAAGCTCTTTTGATTCCAAGTCTTGTGAGGTTTCCTCACATCCTATTCAACTAGGGGTTGAGAAAGTGGTCATGCCGATGCAATCTTCAGTTGATCCCACTCCCTTTTGGGGGGGTGATGTGCCTTTTGACCATGTTGTCTCACATCCTATTCAACCAATGGTTGAGAAAGTGGTCACGTTGATGGAATCTTCAGATGATCCCACTCTTCTATTAGAGAGTGTTGAATCTACCAAAGTGGTCACGCGGATGCAATATTTCGTTGATACCACTCTTCTCTTGGGGATTGATGTGTCTACCGACTATGTTTTTATCATTTCCAACTCAGTACTTTCAGAGCAAAGGGGCATTCTTCTCACTTCGATCAAACCTCCTATAATTCCTAGGCTGGTTTCCTTTGATTGGAATGACCTTGTTAAGCCTCGCCTTACTTCTTTTGTACCTTTTCAAATAAAGGTTGAAGTTAATTCAATTTTTTTTTACTGATGTCTCGTAGATGAAGGAGCCTCCGCAAGTATTTTATCCTCCTTGACTTAGAAAGCTTTGAGTTCTCCCGAGCTTCTTTCTACTTCACATCATTTGTTGGCTTTTGATAGATGTCTTAGTGAGTATTTCAAGATTCTTCCTGAGTTACCTATCTCATTAGGTTGGAAGACTATCCTTGTCGATGTTATAGTGGTGCAAGGCCTGTTAGATTTTAATATTCTTCTCAGACGTGATTATTTATATGCTATGAATGATGTGGTGTCTACACTCTCCTAGGTGATGCTTTTCCCTCATAATGGAAGCATTGTCACTATCGACTAGATGGGATATGATAATCACCATCCTAATTCAACGTTAGTTCAAGATGCCCCTTTATATGTTCCTAGTATTTGTGTAGAATCTACCCCGCCACGACTTAATTATGTCACTTTTTATCCTCGATGTTAAGTTGCTTCTAAGTAGGAACCTGTGCAATCATGTTTTCCTTCTCAAGACTTGGTCTCAAGAATTGATATGTTGGTTTATCCAATAGGGCATGGGATCCCTTGCTTCCCCCTCTTTCTCTAAGTGATCTTGAGTATCCTTCTAAGTCTGATCTCACTATTTGTAGATCCTCAATCCCTCGTGCTTGTGATTTTTCGCTAATAGACTATGCTTGTCCTGGCCAGAACCTTCATCATCATATGGAATATGGTTACCTTGTTTCTCCCTTTGGGACTATTGACCCTCCTCATTTGTGTGATTTCTCAGATTTTGAATTTCCTTTGGATGAGGCTATTCTTGAAGCCATGACTACGGTTTCTATACCATGGGAATAATTACACCTTGGTTTTGTTTTCTTCCATTTTGGGAGACATTACAGGTTGACTATCAAAGAGACTCTTGGTCAGATCCTAGTAGTGGACTCTTCCTAAACCAATACTATGCATGAGCCACAAGGTTTTGCGTCATCTTGTACATATTGTATAGTCTAGGTTTGTTGTTTTCAAGTTTTGTATTCAATAACACATCTTATTTTCCAAAGTTTCTATCTATATTGGATCTATTAACTTCTGGTTGAGTGTTATTAGCCTTATATGCAGGCTCTTGTAGATATTTTTCTTTGACTTTTGTTCATTGTATCAATCCGTTCTGACAGGTATTGACCTCAAAACTGGCATATAGGTTAGATTTTCCCTACTTGAACTTTTGTATTATTTGTTTCTTGGTTCATTTAGCCTTAGTATCGATCCCACCGAAGTTCAACATAGGACCTTCTCAACTTCTTTAGAAGTGTCATAATTAGGTGGTAGAGCCTTCCTCTCCATGTATGCCCTAGTTAGATCCTTTCCTACATTTTTTCGTCCATGTTGTGAGTCTTGTCTATAGGCTTAGGAGTCTCATTTGGTCCTGCCATGAATTTTTGTTGAAGCCTCATTCCTCTTCATATTTTTCTAGCCTTTACCCATGGTACTCTCTAATGAGCAGGATTTTTTATCTTTCAAGCTTGCTTTAAATTTTGAAAGCAACATCCAACACGACTGTATTTATTATTTTCGATATCATATGGATTACTTGAGAAAAGTATCCCCTTGGGGTCTTCTTTATTCCCCTTTTAGACTCTCTAAAATTGAAAATATTTTCGAGCAATCTTCTTTCCCTTCATGCTCGCCAAACTCAAATTTGAAGGCACATCTGTCCAGTGGTATTTTACCCCTTTTTCGGTATGGATGGATAATTTTACGAATAAAGGTATGCTTTAGGAATTTCAGTTCACTAGAAGAGTATTCTTAGGTGTAAGTTTAACACTTTGTCAGGAACGAGGGACTAAAGTTTTTAAAAAGGAACATTGTCCTTGCTTTTGGTTCTCTTTTTTGGGCCTTGGATATTACTTACACAAAAGGAACCCCCCCAGAGCCCATAGTTAAGCTCTTTTCAGACTCCCTAAAATTGAAAAGATTGTCGAGTGACCTTGTTCCTTCACACTCATTAAATTGGTCCAGAAAAACATCTACTTGGCATGAGTTTAACCCTTTATCTAGCCAGTATATTATTGCATAAAAAGGTATGCCTCGGGAGATTCGTCTCACTGGGAGAGTTCTTGTTAGTTAATTTTATACATTTTCGGGCTAAGGCGACTAAACTCAAAAAAAGGTTGTGAGTCCATAGTTAATCTCTTTTCAAACTTTTTAAAATTGAAGATATAACCAAGTAATCTTATCTTTATCACACTCGTTAAAACGGTTTTGAAAAGACGTCCATTTGGGTGCAAGTTTACCCCTTTTTGAGCCAATTGGACTAATTTTGAAAACATAGTCCTTGGATTCTTCCTTTTGTGTTTTTTCAGACTCTCTAAAACGTGAAAAAAACACTGAGCTTACCTTCTTTAGGCTCATAAAATTTACATCGAAGGAGTCTTGTTGTGTCATGATCAATCACATTGAGGGTCGCATCTTTGCATATTTGTCCTAATGATGGCTCCATGTTTCTCTCAACTGAACCTTTGAAGAATTCCTTATACGCAAGCCTTGAAACACTTTTTTCCTCTACGATATGACAACTTAACCCATGGAGGAATTTTACCCGAGTGTCCTTAACCTGCACATGTCTCCTTGCCTTGAGATCAATACGTTCCATGTGCTTCGAATCAGTTTTCTTTCTCGCAACACTCGTTCGTCCTTTGTATTTTATTTTATTCTTTTTCAAGATCATTAAAAAATTGAAAAAGACAAAAAAATCAAATATTCCAAAAGGAAGGGACGGGAAATATACATTTATTTTTTAGCAACAAAGATAGTCTCCCTTGGACAAAGAACATCTTTTTGTCTATTCATCAAGCATTGGGATATAGTATGACCTTAGGAAGTTGTTCTCGCTACATAGAACTATCTCCTCCTTCGTTTGGTTACTCTTCCAAACATATGGAGAGTTCATGGTGCCTCCTGTATCTTAGACTTACATCAATGTTATGCTTCCTGAGTCTGATCATCTTTCGTTCTTTTTTCCAAGGGAAGTTTTCTCCAACCTGATTCATCCTTTATGTAGTTTTTCTCTTGACTTCCATGAGTCCTCCATCCCATGAATCCAGTCAAGTCCTGATTCAAAATCGACGAAATTATATGCCTGCTCATCGAGATCCTCCAGTATTTTCCTGACAATTTGTCAAAGACCTTAGAGTAGTGAGTCTCACATTCCCATTATACTCCTACCTGAGTTTTGAAAATCTTGAAGTTGTTGCTCGAGCTATGAAGTCTTCATCTCATGCCAAAGGCATCACTAGATTCTTGAAGATGCATATTGTACTTATATATCTTTGACTGATTTTGAGATGTAGATCCATTGTGTATTACTCGTGGCTACACTTTATACATTTATATGACATGGATCTGCAATGTACTTGATTGGAAGACATGATTTAGTTCATTCTGAGCATGGGTATGCTTGACTTAGAGAGACAATTGTTGTTTTGCAAATAGAACCTCCCAAGCTCTAGTCCCAAGCTTACTCGACTGCATGTTGGTAAAGATATTGTAATGCATTTCGGCCATCAGTTTCTCTTCTGACCTCACACATTAGGGGGAATATTTTATAGCCCTAAAATTCCCTACCTATGCATATATGTAATTGGCTTTCTTGCCTGCATAATTTTCCAAATAGTTGATGAGGAACTCTATTTAAAAAAACATTTTTTGGAGCATGTACACACCTAGCTACACTACTGTCTGCGTACATATGTTTTCTTCATGCTAAACATCCCACATACATATGCTAGTTGCACACTAAAAAACCCACGTGTACCTCCAAAAGTTGCAAAAAATAAAAAAGTTATAAGGAATTCAGTGGAATTAACAAGCTATTGGAGGTTTTCCAACCATTTCAACTGCTATATCCCATCCCCAAAATGAATAACTATCCTTTGATCATATAAAAGGAGGTCCTAGGTTCTCATTCCAAAATCAAGCATTAGAACAATGAAACTCTGCCCAAATTCCCTTTCCTTCCTTTCCCAAGTATTTGTATCCTTTTGTGAGTTATTGCCTCAGCATTCCCTCTCTAGCCTGTTTTCTCCCATACAATCCATTCCCTTCCCTTGAGGTGATCAGTAGATTGTGAGAGAAGACATTTGGAAGCTACACTTGGTGCATTTTTAAGGGGATTCGAGACTAGGTTCCTGGAGAGTCAACCTGCAAAGGGTGTTATTTCCAATCTTTGAGTGTTGAATAAAAGAATCTATTTTCCCTGTCCCAAATGATGGTTTTTATGTCTTTTCTTTGATTTATACAGGAAAAATTATATCTAACCCTAATTGATGAATAGAAAAAGAATATTTTTATCCTTGTTTTCCTAGTTGTGGATGCAAGTCATATTTGGGAGGAGATTTGCAACCTTGGGAGCTACAAAATCTTTAGGAGTTCAACACCAAATGTTGGATTATAGGTATAGTTTTTTACTTACTCTTTCATTGATTTATGTTCATCTATTTTGGAATGTTTTGGGTAGTGTATAAATTAGATTTAATTTTGGGTAGTCCTTGCTCTGTATATACTTAAAACCCTAGTATAGTTATAGGGGGATTTTCCCACTAGCAATATCACTGTAAGTATAATTTAGTTATTTCAATTATTTTTATTTTGTATTGGACCATTGTCCCTAGTACGAGAATCCATTTTTATTTTTGGTTTGGTTATTATCCTAGTACAGGAGGTCGTTTTGGTTATTATACTAGTACATGAGGCCGTTTTGGTTATTATCCTAGTACAAGAGTCCATTTCTAGTTATTATCCTAGTATAGGATGCCATCTTTGGTTCTTATCCCTATAGGAGGCCATCTTGTTTATTATCTTTATGGGAGGCCATTCTGGTTATTATCCTAGTACAAGAGGGAATTGTGGTTATTATCACCATGAGAGGCCATCTTGGTTATTATCCTAACATGGGAGGACAAACTTATTTTTTTTTTTAGAAGGGTCATTATCTCTGGTACGTGAGCCCCTAGTTCTAGGTTAGAAACAAGAAATGTATGACAACAAAATACAAGGATTGAAAGGAATCAGAGAGAGTCATATTTCAAAGGGATTTAGACTTCAGAGGGATTCATTGATCATGAAGCCACCAAAATGGTTTAGTTGCACTTTGCAAGACGCAAAGGGGCATGCAAAAGATAGAAGTGTTGTCTAAGGATTCTCTTAGATAGAGGGAGTTGAGTTCAAAATTTCAGATGAATGATATTGCAGGACTTCAATAGAGACATGATGCAGGAAGGAGGAGTGACGCTCCATCACTTATCCACATATGAGCAGATAGTTGTCATTTGCACTAAGCCTCTGTTTAGGACAAGCTTGGAAGGAATGCAAATATTTCCCTCAGGGGGGTATTGATGAATGTAACATCGTGTCGATATTCCAAGATTGATCATAATGACTTGATAATGTGGGAATAGGATGTAATGTTCGAGAGACTAAGTATTCAAGTTGTTTCTAGATCTCTTATGTGTGAATTGCATTGGGCCTTGAAAATATCACGAGTATGTGAGTAGTTAACTCATGAGTAGGTGAGTAGCCCCGATAAGCATCATTTTGACTCTATCTCCATAGGAAGTGGGCTGCATACTAGGGGAGATAGGGAACATATACGTATGGAGTATATGTGCCATGACGTAGTCTTTGATGGAATGAATACTCGAGGTTCTTGAGTTGCAATTTCACATGTGTGATAACATCGAGTTGAATGCATTCACAAAGTGGTCCTATGAGAGGCTCACCATGAGGTGTTTGTGTCTCTGATGTGGTCATAATTCTTTTCATGGAACAATAATGGACTGAGGTTCTAGGAACATGTGTTTGATAACATCGAGCTAAATGCATTCACGAAGTGATCCTATGAGAGGATCAAGTATGAGGTGAATGTGGTTCCGATGAGGTCACGATTCTTGTCATGGGACAAGAATTAAATGTGGTGATAGACACATGGAGGTGGAGATGGATCATTAATATACCTAAATGAGGCTCATGGATAGTGTGATGATATGATGTCATATTTCTACCAAATTATGTTGATAGTGATGATGATACTCATGACATGGGTGTAGCCATGGGTGAGCACGTCATGCAGGTATATCATGTGACAATGATGGTGACACACACTATGAGGTGTAGCTCTAGTTTTCTCTAGTGGGTTGTGGCCCCTAGAAGAGATTGACAGGTCCACATGGGTGTAAGTCATGTATGACAAGATGACGTTACCTATAGAATGGTCTGCAAGACTATGTGAGTCTTGTCAATGCCATGTGAAGATGGATGGATTTATTTGAGAGCATCAATACCTCCCTATCTAAGAGGGAGTGTTGATATTATGGTAGATGTTGGAGGCATTAACCTCCATATGTATCCTTTGACTATAATCAAATATTCTAGAAGAAAGAGAAACCATAAATAGATGTGTGAAAACCCTAGAAGACAAGTAGCCTCAATAAAATAAATAATATTAAGGTATTATCATCTAGAAAAACTAGTTGGATCCACAAGAAAAAGATAAACAAAAAATATAATTACGAGAAATTCAGGTCGGCTCAGCCAAAAAAGCCACTAGAAAGAATAGTATAAACAAAGGACGTCTTGGCTCATTTTTTCAGTCACTCTCACATAGAAAACTAGAAACAATGTGAAAGTTTGGAGGAGGAGAAACAACAACTCTTGTTGGGAAGTTTTCTCTTGTTCAGTATTTCATGTATCTTTATCTTGTTTGTTACCTTTGGAGAAGGTGCACTCTCTCTTGGTTCATCTGTGGTTCTGATGTGGCTTCCTAGAATCATTATTTATGTCAAAGGTTAAGGTGCTTGGGGGAGGCTTTGTTCCTATGGATGGGTGACAATGGTGTAGCATTCTCTATGGTGAAACAAGCATTGATATAACACCAACAAGAGAAAAAGGGAGGTTGTGATTGATTTGGAGAGAGAAAGGGAGGGGGTATAAAAATAGGGAGGAGGGAGAGAAGGGGAGGAGTGAGAGAGAAAATAAGAGTATAAGAGAGGTCGATATTGATATGGAGAGAGAGAGAGAGAGAGCAAGGGGGTAGAGAGAGAGAGATAAAGAAAGGGGGAGGTAGAACAAGGGGTGAAGAGAAAGAGGGGGGAAGGGAGAGAGAAAGAGAAGAAGAGATAGTGTGAGATTGAGACTAACAATGAGAGAAAGAGAGAGAGAGGTTGAATATGTAGGATAGATGGTGGGAGGGAGGAAGAGAGAGAGAGGGAGGAAGGAGGTAGAGAGTTTGTGTGAGAGTGTGATATGGGGAGAGAGAAATAAAGAGAGGGGGGATGGACAAGGAGTGTTTTATATTGTGAGAGGGAGGGAGAGAGAGACACATATAGGGGGTAGAGAGAAAGAGATAGAGTGATAGGAATGGGGGAAGAGGAAGGGAAGGGGGGTATACAAAGGTAAAGAGATAAATGGGGGAGAGTGGAGGAGAGAGAGGAAGGGGGAGAAAGTGGTAGACGTATGAGAGAGAGATAAGAGATAGTGGGAGGGCGAGGGAGAGAGAGAGGGATAAAAAAGTAGAGAGATATTTAGATAGAGTGTGAGAGGAAGGAGGGAGAGAGATGAAAGGGAGGGTAGAGAGATATAAA
>JASDQU010588967.1:30196-41520 GCA_032191745.1 Picea mariana | reverse complement strand
AGGGGAGAGAGAGAGAGAGAGATGGGGGGGGATATAGAGATGGAGTGGTTGTGAGAGTGTGAGGCATGGCGAGGCAAGGTCTAGGCCTAGGTCATGGTCTAAGTGTAGGTATAAATATAGTTTTAGTTCTTTCCATGCCTTTCCATGTCTAGGTCAAGGCCATGTCTTGCCTAACCATGCCTTTCCATGTCTAGGTCAAGACCATTTCTTGCCTTACCATGCCTTGCCATGTCTAGGTCAAGGCCATATCTTGCCTTAGCATGCCTTACATTGAAATGTACCAAACTTTATAGTATGTAGAGTGTGATAGGGAGAGAGAGGAAGAAAATGAGGGGGAATAGAGATAGAGTGTGTGAGAGTGTTGGACGGAGAAAGTGGAAGGAATAGAGGGTGGCTGGAAAGAGTGTACTTGAGTGTGGAAGGGAGAGAGAGGAAGTAATAGAAGGGAGATAGAGAGAGAGTGTGTGAGAGTGTGAGAGGGAGAGAGAGGAAGAGAAAGAGGGGGGAAAAGAGAGAGGTAGATGCAAGAGAGATAGATAAGATATAGTGGGAGGGAGGGGGAGAGAGTGTGTGTGAGAGTTTGAGAGGGGGAGAGATCAAGCCAAAGAGGAGGGGTATATAGAGAGTATGAGAGGGAGGGAGAGGGAGATAAAGAGGTGGGTAGAGATATTAATAGTGAGAGGAAGGAGGGGAGAGAGAGGGAGACATCTAATGAAGGGTAGAGAGATAGAGTGAGAGAAAGGGGGATATAGAGTGGGGGGATATAGACAAAAATAGGGGTAGAGAGAGATTGATATTGAGACTAACAATGAGGAGAGCGATAAAGGGTGGGAGAAAGGTGGAAGAGAGAGGGGGAGTAATAGGGAAGGGTGGGACAAAGGACGAGAGAGAGAGAGAGAGAGAGAGAGAGAGAGAGAGAGAGAGAGGGTGTGAGAGTGTGAGGTATGGAAAGGAAAGGTCGAGGTCTAGGTATTTCAATGCCTTGCAATGTCTAGGTATTTCTTAATATAGGTCTTACCATGTATAAGAGTGTGACAAGGAGAGAGAGGGAAAAAAAGAGTGGAGATAGAGAGATAGAGTGAGAGGAAGGGGGGGATAGAGAGGGAATGAAGGTAGAGAGAGGTAAAGAAATAAATGGGGGAGAGTGGGGGAGAGAGAGGGAGGGAATTTAAAAGTATGGGGGAGAGAGGAGTAGATGTAGGAGAAAGAGAGAGAGAGAGAGATAAATGGAAAATAATAGGATATAACAGTGCGTGCACACTATTAGGAATGTGTTTTCATTCCAAGAGTGCGTTCTCTTTCCTAGAGTGGGTGCACGTTCTTTTGAATTTAATTTTTTGGGGTGGGATTGACAAATTTAGCATATGTGTATGCTGGCTTGGTTGCCTCAGATTTAGATTCGGGATGAAAAACCTAGTGGTTTGGTATGCAAATTCATAAAAACCTCCACTTTTTTGAATACTTCTCTCTATATATGGTTTTTACATTATTTTTCTATACAATACACAATTCAGTTATTGACGAAACTACAAACATAGATAGAGTTCCTTCTGAAAATTCCAAATATATATATATATGTGTGTGTGTGTGTGTGTGTGTGTGTGTGTGTGTGTGTGTGTGTGTGTTTGTGTGTGTATTACTATTTTTAGTATATTTTTGTTTTTGCATATATCAAAATCCTAGAATACGTTTTGGCGTCTTAACCATTTCTAAAACGAGTTATATGCCACACTAAAGGAGACTGATATCTATGATCTAAAAAAAAGGAAATTGTTTTGATCATGTTAAAACCCTCTTAGCGTGCACAAACAAAAGGGATTGTAATTTCAAGGATATATCGACTATCATAATTATATATATATATATATATATATATATATATAAATATATATATATATAATTTATATTATAAATTTTGAAAAAAGACATCGCACTAGAAAAATAGGCTCTCTACAATTATACAAGTTTATGGAATGAAATTCCATTGTTAAGGTACTCAACACCTACACGAATAAAAACATATACCTCATATTTTGTTGGGAAAATAACTTACCACTTTTACAAAAATTCAAATTTCACATAGTTATTCACAATTTCTATGAATAAAAGTTGTATATTCATTAATATAGTTCAATTTCCTACCATATTCAAATTCACTATAAAAGTACATTGAATAATCCCTCCAAGTTAACACATTATTGTTTTTCCATGTTTGCATTGCCACTAATGCATCATGAGAGACCATCATTATCTTGCACTCACCCTTATAAGATTAAAATTACAAAATTAAAATGCATGCCATTTCCTGACGTTAGAAAAATAATTATCAATAATTCCATTTTCACCTTTGTCTTGTTAACTTCATGCCACCCTACAAAATGAGTTATCCAAAGGATTCATAGTCATGTCTTAAAGATCAGAATTCGTAAAAGGGACTAGTTCCTTATCTAGATCAAAGGTATCGGTTTCATGATGTCATACCATGCCACCTAGAGGGGCTTCAACTATCACAAGTTCCCTTGAAGAGGAAAGCCTTGTATCATATTTTTCTACTCTGTCCCTTGATAATAGAGTCAATTCTCCAATTAGCACATGTCATCTTTGATTTACCCCATTTGGATCAATGTTCGTAGTTATTTAGTTGTTCATTCATCTCATTTGGATCAATGTCACTATCTAGACATGATTCCTATGAAAAACTCTAACTCTTTTATTTTGGTTATAGCCCTTTTTTTGGGAAGATGAGGTTGGGAATGGGGATGACATATCTTACACCAAAATATTGTGTTCTCATAATCCAAAGCCCATGTGTATTTAATTATTTTCCATTTAAGAATCGTTTTCTTCGGAAGACTCTTATTAATATATATGTGAACACATACACATATACATCAATCATAATCTGAAAGTGAAAGTCTTAATTAGTATGAAAAATCATAATCTGAAAGTCATACTTTGTATGAAATGATAGGTTACTTTATGACCATAAGGGATCCATATTTCCCGGTGACCTTAAAATGCATGATATGGGATTTCTTGATCATGTTATCTGAGTAACCCCTCCTCCTAAGAATAACTGAAAGCTTGGCCAAAATAATGGCTCCGCGGTAGGCCATGGCCACCTCCTTGCTACTCCTTGCTACACTTGATGCCCGAGCCCCATGTGCCCATTGTCATCACCCAAGTTTCATAATTCAATTTCCCATTTACAAAGTCCTCGACATAAACATATATGTAATCTGCTAATCTCAATTACAACAAAATTAGACATACAAATTGAATAGAAAAAACAGTCAGTGGACAAACCAAAAAAAAAGTGTTAACTGATGTCTTGCCTCTTGGAAAAGGGAATTGGTAAACTGAATAAGATGAGCGTACGCCACCCATTTCGAACTGCAACATTGAGAGAGGCAACCTTGTTCGGACTGAATTGAAGTTTCCCACCGTAGAAAATAAATAAATGATAGTAATGAAATTCCACGGCTCTAAACTGATCAACGAAGAAAATCTGATGCTTTGAATCAGACAAGTGGTGGGATTTATAGACAATCAATTTAAAACAAGGAGACAACGTTCAAATGTATTAGGACAATATTTTTTTGTTCCTTTTGTACTTTCTATTTTGAGAAAATGGGAGAATCTAGGGATTTTGAGCTCCTAATCCCCCATAACTATCACACGTTGAAATTGAATATGCAACAATTGTTGCAATCAAAAGATATTTGGAAAAATTTGGGTGTGTCTCAACCCATATTCACCAATGAAATTGAAAGGTTCACGGATCGAAATAAACTGGATGAAGTCGCGGGTATAATTAGTATGCATGTGTCATATAGTTTGTTATAGTATGTATTTGTCATATAGTTTGTTATTCCACATTGTTGATTGTAAAACCCAAAAATCAAGTTGGTATAGGTTTCATGTAGGTGGATATTGGTGGCCACCCACCTAGCTCACATACAACTTTCATCTTTCCAGTTACACTTTTTATCTTGGCATATTTTTTTCTATTTTTTTGGGTTCTAAACTTCTGCAACCATTTTGAGGCCGTAAACAATGTTTTTTGGGCCCACCACAATCACACTATTGTCAAAGTTAGAGTGTGATTTCATAATCTGTAGTCCTTATATATACCTTTCCAATGGGCTATCGTGCTCCTAAAATGAAGATAGTATGCACAAGTTACGACCTCGGGAAGTTGATGTACCAACTTACCGCATCAGGGCCCACATGACTTTTAGCGCTTCATCTCCTAGGGTTAGGTTTTTGGATGTCTAGGGTTTTCTATTTACTTCTTGATGATAAAATGACCTAGAGGCCTCATTTTACTTTTATTATATAGATGCACATAGATGCCACATCTCTTCTCAGAGATTAGCTACCACCATTCGGGCAAAATTGTTTTCATTATACATTTTACAGTTTCAACATGTCTCTTATTTAATAAAAGTTAAGTTCCATTATATATTTGCTATTATTCTCTATATATTTGTGTTAATGTTATATATCTGTCTTCATTTCGTTTTTCTCATGAATATCGAACAGTGGTATCAGAGCGGTATGATCATCATCTGTTTCTCTGTGCATGTCTCCACCAAGTTCAGGGTATAAGAAATTGGGACTCGAATGAGTTGAGCCTTTGTAAGATCGGCCTCACTGAACTTGATGGTCTCCCATGGGGGAAGAAAAGAGAGACAATGGGGTAGGAGATCCCTTTAAACTATTGCTTGAGGAATCTCTCTCACGATAAAGGAACGAGATGATGGATAACTTCGCACAAATCCTTACATGACTACCAACAAATTACACATCTACCTCAAGAGAATTCCCAGCCCCCTTCTAGGTACAAATCAATTTTATATTCCTATATTTGAAGGTAAAATAGATGTGGATGTTGTAAAAAAATGGTTAAACCTTCTAGAAGTTTTTTTTTTCTATACACAACTTTTCTAGTAGAGAAAATATTACATTTGCCGTCCTCAAGTTCGTCCCCCATGTCAAAGATTGGTGGGAGACTTTATATGAGAAAAAGGAAACATAGGGATATACATTATTTGTATTTACACATACTTTGGGTTCCTTCAATGATTTTATTAAGGAAAAATACTACCATGTTGGAAGTTATGAATACTTATATACAAGAGAGACCATAATGCGACATGAATAAGGCGAAGTAGTTCCACAGTTAGCCAATGTATTCCATACCTTTCACACTAAAATGGGTATCAAATACTTTGAGCGACCTATGGTGCTCAAGTACCGCATAAGTATGCATAGATACATCTATATAGAAATATATTTTCTATATATTTCATCCCTGGGTGCGACCTATCGATATGCTATCAAAATTGAGCAGAAGATTAAACAAAAGACGCAGCAGTTTGGTTTTGCAAACCCCTCAAAGCATAAGCAGTGAAAAGGTGGACCCAACCCGTAGAAAAAATGGCATATCAAGGATGGATATCCTCAAGAAAACCAGTCGAAACCTCAAACAAAGAAGTACAATGGGGATAAAAAACAATATACTAGGAAATGGTGAGAGTTCCATAAGAGCCCCTAACATAACACCATTGAATTCTGCTTAAAGCAATCATTGGTGGCCAAGGTGAAATCCTTTGAATTAGATGTAGTCTTCGAATTTGAGTCATAAATAGAAAAAGGGAGACATATCATTGATACATAACACATTTCCACCATTTCTACCACCACCAGGGTCGATCTAATGAACTTGATGAACCAGAGGAAGGTGAGAGCCTATTTCATTCACATGTGTGGGTGAAGGATTCTCCAATCCAATTGATTATTGATAGCAGTAGCCAAAAGAACCTCATATCAACAGATCTTGTCAAGTGGTTGGCTTTGTTGACAACACCACAAAAAGAGTCGTACACCATCGGATGGCTCCTCCAAGGGAACAATCTCCGTGTCATCCAACAATGTCTCTTGGCTTATGGCATTAAGCCCTTAAAAGATGAGGTATTGTGTGGTGTCGCCCCCCTTGAAGTTTGTGTTGTTCTTTTGGGCCAACCTTATTTATCAAAACTTCATGTTTCATATGAGTCTAGGACTCATAGTGTTATTATTACTTTGGACAGGAAATTATACAGGATACCAGAGGTAGTCTCATCTGCTACCATTTCCTTGATCTCTGCCAAGCAATGAAGGAAGGTCACCTCTCAGACCAAGGAGCTTACCATCTTCATGATTCACACTGAAAGTGAGTGGAATATTGCAACCACAACCATGGTCTCCATGACAGGTCTCTCCATGCAACATAAGCAACTGGATAAGGTCATGGAAAAATACAAGGACATCTTCTCCTCACCCATTGGGGTACCTCTGCACTATCAATTCAAGCACTCAATTAATATGACCCTCGACCCACTACTACCTAATGGGTCAATCTATCGCTGCTCTTTGTCTAAAAATGAGGAAATCAAGCGCCAAATCCAAGAGCTGATAAAAAAGGGGTACATCCACCCAATATCATCACCTTGAGGAAGCCCAATCATGTTTGTGTGGAAGAAAGACATATCTTGGCGAATATGCATTTATTAGTAGGCCCTAAGTAAGATCACAATTAGGAACCAGTATCCAATTCCATGAATCTATGATCTCCTTGACTAGATCAAATTGGACAAATAATTTAGTAATATTGCTTTGAAGTCTGGCTACCACCAGGTCCTAATAGAGCAGACCAATGTATGAAAGATTGCCTTCAAGTCCAAAGAAGGTCTTTTTAAATGGTTGGTCATGTCGTTTGGATTAAAGAAATTCCCAACAACTTCAATGCATATGATGAATGATATCTTGCAGGCTTTCACCAATTCTTTTGTGGTGGTGTATATTGATGACATCATCATATTCAACAAGAATTGGGTAGAACACTTGCAACACATTCAACGGTTTTGGCACACTCTCTGGCAACAAAATCTATATGAAAATTTGGAAAAATGCTCATTCATCGTGAACAGGATACATTACCTAGGCTACATATTTTATGAGCGTGGAGTGCATGTCGATCCAACCAAGATCTAGGTCATTTGTGACTAGACAGCCTGAACAACACTCACTCAGCTTCAAATCCTCTTAGGCATTTCCAATTTCTATTAGAGGTTCGTGTTGGGATTCTCCCACATTGTATGGGGCCTTATCCAAGTGACCGAGGGAGGTGGAAAGGAAGAATTGATGTTGGGCTAGTCATAACAAAAAGCGTTCGATGATTTGAAGTAGTTCTTGTGCTCAACCCTAATGCTCTCATTACTCGACTTGCAACAACCTTTTGAGATTGAGATAGATACTTTAGACTATGTTGTGGGAATAATTATCACTCAACATGGACATATTGTGTCCTATCATAGTGATACGCTATCATATACTGTCCATAAGTACTCCATTATAAAATCCTTCGACCAGTGGAGGAATTTCATTCTTGGGGAGGAGACAACCATACACACTGATCATAAGCCTTCGTAGTTCATGTAGACACAAGACAAATTGCAGAATTAACTCCATCACAAGTGGTCCACATACTTGAAGGAGTTTCATCTCAACATCAAGTATAAGACATGGAGCACCAACAATGTCACTGACTGCCTCAGTCAACCTTCATTTGTCACACTAACCATAGTGATACACTCCTACAAACATGAGACCATTGGATGGCCCCAACTCTATGAGTGAGATCCTGATTTCGCCACTAACTACCAAATGTTGGGAACAACCATTGTTTTCATTGATTTTCATATGCAGGATGGGTTGTTGTGCCATATAGGCTGTATTTGAGTTCCATCAAGTGAGGGAGTGAAGATGATTTTGGAAGATCACTACAGTCGGGTGGTAGCACACTTCATATTAGAAAAGACAGTGGTTGTGCTACAACAACATTTCTATTGGTTGAAACTCCAACATGATGTCAGTAAATATATCAGGTCGTGCATGGTGTTCGACAACACAGGTATTCCAACAGAGGATGAACACCTTCAGTAACCACTCACATAACAAGATCTGAGATTAACACACCAATGTTTTCACGTGGTAAAATACCTATGGGGAAACATACACGACCCCAGCCAATGCGACCACTTGGAGCAGTTTATTAATGAAAAAGAAAAATATTACAAAGATATTTTACACGAGATTTTATCAAAATCGATCATCGACAAATGATCCTCTATTCTCTTTAAATAGAGATCATGAACCAATCGGGTGTTAAGCCACGGATCAATGGCCGCTAAGATCAAGGAGAGTATGAACCATTGGATCACTCTATGTCAGGAACATATCGTGATCGTTGGATTTCCTAACTACAAATTCATAATAATGCATACTAAAGAAACACACTACGAAACACACATTTACCTAATGATAGATTAGACCAAGTAGATCTTACTAACTCCTAAGTGTCTAAATATTCTAACATCCCCCCTTAAGAACAAAATGGGATAGGATTGGAGGATTTACAATGGTGACACAATAGGAGAAGGAAGGAGGCATTAGATCCTATCCCCCCGTCATGAAAACTTCTTGAACTCCTAACATAGATCAAAGTTTGGAAAACTTCGGTTCTGTAAGAGACTTTGTGAAAATGTTTGCAACTTGATCTTCTGTAGGACAAAAGAACACTTCAATAAATTGATCATGAATGGGATTTTTGATGAAGTGCATGTGTAGCTCGATGTGTTTGCTACGTTGATGTTGAACTGGATCTTTAGCGAGCTTGATGGCACTTTGATTATCACACCAAAGGATGGTTGAATGTTGTTGTTGGAATCCAAACTCTAAAAGGATCTGTCAAAGCCACAAGGCTTGCTGACTTGCATTTATTGTTGCTTTGTTGCTCAGTACTATGCTTCTACTGAAGAAAGTGCAATAGCATGTCATTTCTTATAGACCCAAGTGACAGGTCCTGAACCAAGGTTGAAAACATAACCTGCAATAGACTTCTGATCATCAGGGTCATCGACCCAATCTAAATTAGTGAAACTGTGACATTCCCCAAAATAAATTATTTTTGAAAATCAAAATTTGTTAGAAAATTATTCCGTTTTTAGTAAATTTGAATTTGGAATTTTTTTTTCATTTATGGCAATTCCGAATTTTGAATTTAACAAATTGTAATTAATTATTATGACTGTTGGGAAGAGACTTTATTTTACCCAATAGTCTATTTGACTATGACACTTGTATGTAAACAAAATATTGTTTTAATTATTGCAGGAGGATAAATGGAACAACCATGTTAAATTTAGCTAACCATGACTCCATGAGTGGGGAACATGTTGGAACTACCTTTGGGATGATTGTTACAAGTGGAAAATTAGGGATTTGGCCACTGATATCCCTTGAAAATCAGGGATTTAGGAAGCTGCGAAAATTCACAAGGGAGGGAAGAAAGACCTGGGAAAAAATATTTCGGATAAATAGCATATGTGAGGAGGCAGGACGCTGCCTAGTATGCGGGAAAGAAAAATACTGTATACTTGTTGTTATGAACACTAAATATTGAGTATGAGGCAAGGAGAGGACTACAGAGATATAGGAACATTGCGGGAGTTGAGATTTCAAGTTTTCCCTCATGGATTCATGGTCAGGCTAGGGGGTGAACCCGGCAAGTGATTTGGCTGCCCCGTTCTAAGGTTGGGAGGAATGTGGTTGCTCCCTTTGTTTCCAGCAACCAGTTCAGATATGTACTCTCTAATTTCCTTACCGAATTTGTGCCATTGAAATGATTGTATGTGTTGCCATTCTAATGGATTTCTTGTAGTCATAGGTATTAGGTGGAATTAAAGAGTTGTTGTAGGTTACTTATGGAAATAATTTTGTTGGTTAAAACTACATCTATAGTATCTCAACAAGATTTCTATTAGTGGAATAATACTATTTTTATTATTGTAATGAAGGAATGATAAAACACTTGAGTAATCCATCTGTGGTAGGGACAAAATATAAATGGCAAACTATGTAGTAAAAACCACTGTGTATGAAGTAATCAAGTGGAAACAACATGTAAATTCTGGAAGTATCGAATTAGTCTAAGATTATATGTAGATAATGTATTCAAGACCTGTATTGTCTCAAACTTGTACAGATCAACACTCTGAATCGGAACGAAACCCTACTGGTATGGAAATTCATGATAGATCATGTGGCTATATGGAAGATAGCTTTGTATGCAGACAATGTAATCAAGAGCCTTTTTCTCATTTGAAGGAAGGTGATTAGATATGCATACTTATGTCTAGTTTCGAGCCTGCTAGATTTAAATCCATACTCACAATAAAACTGTCTATCTGTAATTATACAACCAGAACTAGTTTAATATTTTGGAGTCATTAAAAATATCTACTAAGGCATGTGATTACATACATAGATAAATTAAGATCTAAATAGTATTTAACTGTGAAATACTAAACATAATTCTGGAAGCCTTTAAATGTACAGGTGCAAACCTAACATAAGTGGAACTACCCAGTCATACAAAGAAAATACATATTCATATATAGACCTGTTCCTATCTTGTTTAAAGTAATAAATCTGTTCCATTGGACAGGTAATTGCATCTATATGATTGAAATACTGAATATAGAATCTGGAAACCTCTCAACTATCCATATTACAACCCAATGTGTGTCTACCTACAATATAAATGAAATTTAAAAGATGTAGTCATTCGCACATGGGCATATCCTTACAACCTGTAAACGAAGGAGTACAATAAGAATATATTAAGTAAAACTGGACCTCCAATCCTGTCCTTGCTAAATCAAAATCGACAATGAGGAAGATATAAATTCTGATACTGGATATGCAAGTTAGGACAACAACCCTGATAACCAATCTTTTTTGTGTACAGGAGAAAAACATAAGGGTGAATAAAAAAATTATCCAACAATCCTTCCTTTATTTAATTAGGTAAGGAGAGGGCCTGTAAAGTAATCTCCAAAGGAGTTAGTACACATCACAAACCACCCAGGATACATAGAATACTTGGAAATCCTCCATTTTTTCATTTTTCGAACATTCCAAGAAATCAGATGTAACATCCAAAATACTTTAAATTTGAACTAAAGTTGAATCCTTCAAAGTAATGGAACCCTGAAGAGTTTATAAGGGAAATTGAATACCTTTTTCACCTTGATGAAAGCCCGCACCCATACTTGTACATAGTCAAAACCCTGCAAGGAGGTTAAAGGTTTACTTTAGTACTCATTACAAATTATATATTCAAGTTGAATGACAAACTTCAATAGAACGAAGGTAATCAAAATAGTTCAGCCTAGAATAATACTTAACTCAGGCCATAGGACAGGCCAACATTTTCT
>JASDQU010588967.1:19695-29985 GCA_032191745.1 Picea mariana | reverse complement strand
AGTTAACATATAATTGAATACAAAATGCGACACAAGAAGGCCTAGAAGTATGGTATAGAATAAACGCTAGAGTGGAACCATTACTGAACCAGGTTATAGATAATGTAAGAGACATTCCCAGACCACGATAATGATAGAAGGAAACATAAATAACACAAGGAGTTCAATAAAACTTAATAGCAAGCCTCGGCCTACTTCTATAGAGAGACTGTAGAGGATATCAGGGTTATACAGTACAAATCATAGGAGTTATATTGTTAGTAGGGTATGGTCTCTAGAATCGGGGTAAGGGAAAAGGGTGCCAGTACCTTCCCAGAAGTCAGAAATTAAGCCCATAGAAAGACTCTACTCACCCAGAAAATAGGATTTAACTCATGATAGTTATACAGAACAACTTTAATGGGAGAATCAAAGTAAAAATAAATGGGGAATATGTGTACAAGGGTTCTTTCACTATAATAGAGAGCCTAGTCACCTTAACAACCAGAAGTATAGAAAATGAGTGCTTACCAGGAAGGGTAGATGGTGATAAGGACCTCTAGTTCTCGTTAATCCTTTTGCAACAGCCTGCATCTGAGAGACATTACACAGATATTTTCGAGGGGATTCCACAATGAAAGAATAAACACATTAAATCCTTAACGAACCCTAACTACATGATGTAAATGCTAATAGTACAAGGGATAGCTGGACCATGTGATAACAACAGAGTTGGCGCATCTTTGTTTGATGAAAGCCAGGTGATAACATCATAATTCTTATAATATAGGACTTTCATTTAATGATAATGCAAAGTCTTAATTTTGCCTGACAGAAGAGCATCTCTTCCATATCAAGAAATTTATGAAGTCATTTTCAGTCCCTTTCACAATATGATGATTTGGAATATGCCATACTAACCATTCACTTTAGTTAAACCATCGTTCATTGGACTTTGTCGATATAATGTTTAGTTAAGATCAAGTCAAGCGGGGGTAGGGGACATAGTCCTGACTCCTTCCCCTTATATTTGTTGTATGAATTTTTCCCCAAGGACAATTATTTAGTCTCGTGTGCCAACGTGGGAACCCTTGGCTAAGGGAGAGAAAGGGGCTAGAAATCCTAATCCTAGCATACTGCCTATTTTTTTATTTATACATATAAATGGGTGTGGTTTGAGTATGAAGGGAAGGATAGAACCTGTGTTACTTAAAGTAAGTTAGACTGGTGTGGTAGTGTCTTCACGTGGCATGTAAATTACCTCATAGAGATTTAGGATAGTAAATAAGGAAATAATATGTCTTCATCTGATCTACCAAATTATTCAATGAAAATCAGAGATTAATGTCCCTTAGAAAAAAAAAAATATGACAAATTTTGAAGTTCATTACAAAAATCAGCCAATAAAGGAGTCCCCTCTAAATTGTAATGTATCCCGAACTAAATTGTACCACGGACATAGCGAAGTATCCTTTTAGTTTCCTTCCAATGGCTTTCATGGGGTGTCTGCATATACCAGGAAACAAGACCAACAACAAAGGAAAGATCAGGATGAGTATGATTCAAGTATAAGAGGCTACCAGCTAACTAACAGTACATGGTGGCATCAACTTCGGTAGAAGTACAGGTGGAAGTAAGCTTGAATATAGACTAGAAGAGAGAAGGGGATGGTTTACAATCATCCATGCGAAACCGATGAAGAAAGTCACAGGCGTACTTAGACTGGGAAAGAAACATTCCTTCATTGGTTTGCAAAACTTGGATTCCAAGGAAATAGTGCAAAAAACCTAAGTTTGTCATCTCAAATATCTTCTTAAGGATGGTTTTCATGTGGTTTAAACTTTTTTAGTCACTACCAGTAAGGATAAGGTCATAAACATAAAGGACAAGGATTATGAGATAGCTTCCTACTTTATTGGTATAGACATTAGGATCAAAATAACATCTAGAGAATCTGGTGCCAATAAGAAAGTTGTCCATTTTGGCATACTAAGCTCATGGAGCTTACTTAAAAACATAAAGAGATTTCTTAAGGCGACAAACAAGGCTAGAGTCATTCTGGACATAGGCAGGAGGTTGTTCCATGTAGATTTATTCTTTCAAATCTCCATGCAAGAAGGCTGATTTAACATCCATCTGATGGACTTCCCATTTATGTGAGGCAAAAAGGGCAATAACAAGGCAGATGGAATTCATTTTGGCTACAGGGGGAAATGTTTCATTATAATCAATGGCTTAAACTTGGGAAAATCCTTTGGCAACTAGCTGAGCCTTGTGTCTTTCAATACCTCCATCTGATGTATACTTAGTTCTGTAGACCCATTTACATCTGACAAGTTTTCTTCCTTTTGGAAGAGGTCCAAGATCCCAAGTATCATTTTCCATTAAATAACGATACTCTTCATTCACTGTTGTATCCCAATCTAGATGACCTGAAGCTTCTGCAAATTTCTTTGGATCATGAGTCTATGAAACTTGATCTAAAAGAGAAGAGGCTCACTAGAACTGTGAACATGTTCGATGCTGATATGAAGGATCACCAACAAGATCACCAGCTTCTTCTCATGTTGAATGGACCCATCTAAGAAGCAGTAGAACTGGTGTGAGTTCAGTTTCAAAGGACTCATCTAGAGGAAGGTGAGCAGGCGGAGGTGGATTTTCATCCTCATTGTCATCATCTGAAGAAGAAACCAGAATAGGAATAGAAGAAGGCACAAACACCGAATATGGATTGCAGGTCAAAGAAGGCACAACCGTTGAATTAGGCTCATAGGCCAAGATATTTTCATCAAATTTAACATCTCATCGAAGAATAATTTAATTACAATTTGGTTGAAGAAGTCTATAACCTTTGACATCTTCAGAATAACCAACAAATATACACTTCTCACTTTTAGGCTATAATGCTTTCCTTTTCTCATCAAGAATGTGAGCCCATGCTATACTTCCAAATACATGAAAGTGACTTGCATATGGTTTAATTTTAGTCCAAGCTTCTTCCGGTGTTATATTTTTAAGAGCCTTTGTGGGAGTGTGATTGACTATGTAATTTGCACAGTTGATTGCTTCCACCCAATACTTTAGACTTAATCCCTTATATTGGAACATACAATTAGCCATTTCTTCTAATGTCCAGTTCTTTCTCTCAGCAACACCATTTTGTTGTGGTGTATATGGAACAATGTGTTTCATTTGGATGCCATGTGTAGTGCAGTAACTTGTAAAATTATTGTTCACATATTTTCCTCCATTATATGTTCTCAACTTTTGAATTTGATGTCCATATTTCTTTTCTACAAGGGCCTTGTAGGGAAAAACTTGTCAAAAACTTCTCTCTTAAGTTTTAAGAAGTAAATCCAAGTACGTATGGAAAAATAATCAATGAAAGTTAAGAAATACTTGCACCCAAAAAATGAAGGAGAATAAAATGGACCACACAAATCACTATGAACAAGCTACAAAGGGCCCGAAGCATGCCAAGAGGCACGCTTGTCAAAATTGTCTCAATGATGTTTTCCGAGAACACAACCAGCACAAACACCATCTCTGCGTGAAACAGGAGGAAGACCAATCACCATCTGTTGATTACATAGTTGTTGCAATGAGCGATAGTTTAGATGACCAAACCGCTTATGCCAAAGTTTGTTCAAGTCATCGCTATGAGCAACAAAAACTTATGAAAAATATGATGACCCAAAGTTGTCAAACTTGTACAACCTAGTAATATCATCAGCAATTCTAGTTTCAAGAACATGATTAGGATATTTTAGATCCTGGATTACCTCTTGGTGAGGTGAAAACTCTATGATTTTACCTCACCTAAATGAGTGATTTAATATATTGATAGAAGGTTACAAGAAAGACTTGGAACACATAATACATCATTGAAATGACCATTATCTACTTGAATTGTTCTAGATCCTACAACACTAAGAGATCTATCATCACCAACAAATATTTTCTTGGTGTTACATTCATTTAGAGAAAAAACTATGTATTTATCCTTATCCATATGTTAAGATGCTCTTGAATCAATAAGCCACTGATCAGAATTAGAAGTAGAAGTAGAATTTGTATTGAAGGAGAACCCAGAAGCAGAAAGTGCATGTCCATGATAAGAAGAAGAAGAAGTAGAATCAATAATGATGTTATGCTTCTTCATCATTGCTTCTAAAGCTGCCATGTTCTTGAAACATTTGGACTCATCATGACCATCTTTATTACAAAAGTTGCAATGTCTGCTAGTATTCTTAATTTTATATTTTTCCCCTTTGTCACCATTAGGAGTTGAAGCTGTCTGAGCGGGTTTGCGACCCTTGTGTTTCTTGTTTTTGTAGCGATGATGTTTCTTCTTGGGATACTTTGGTTTATATTTCTATTGGGCAACTAAGGTTTTGTTGGAGGTACCTATAGTGTTGATCACTCCAAGTTGTACAAGCTTATCTTCCTCTCTAATCAAAGCAACACAAAATGACTCAAGAGTGGGTTTTTCATAATCTTTCCCTAGATCCTCTCTCATGGAATAAAAGGTATATACAAACATAGAATATGCACTACCTATCTTAGAAAGAATAAGATAGATGCAACGCTCTTCCTCCATTTTTATCTTACATTCTTCACATAAATTTTGAGTGTTTTAAAACTAGATAGATATTCTCCAAGGCAAGAAAATTCACATGGACTCAAGGTCAATACTTGATTTTCTAACTGTTGTGCTCGAATAATATCGAGTTTACCAAACACAAATTCAATCTTTTCCCAAGATTCTTTGGGGTCATCAATTTCTTGAAGGTGGTAACTTAAATTAGGAAAGAGGGAAATTCTGATTAGTCCAGATGCTTCATCACTCACATTAGGCCATTTTCTTTCTTATCATCATCATTGGGTTATTTTTCCTTTCCCAAGGTAATCCAGTACAAGCCTTTACTTCTTAATAAATATTCCATATGAGATTTCCATTGGAAGTAGTTGGTGCTGGTAAGAAAAACATTACTTGTACAAGAAATATTAAATATCTATATAATATGGATTTAAAAACTGAAACTGATGATGTGGATGGAAAGTGCTCAAAAAGTTATGCGGTTTTAAAAAAAAATGGCACAGAAAATAGACTTCGGATGTGAGAGTTATGCCCTTTAAAAAAAATGCATAAATGATAACCAAATGGACACGTGATAGTGTAAGCTGGCTTATGAACTGACCCACTTTTATAAAGAGAAGTGGGGATCACTTTTACAATGAAGTTACTTTATAACAGAAAAATTGCATGCAAAATAAATAACTCTAAAATAAAATATTAAAGCTACTTATAGTGATTCACTTTTCTAGTTGAAGTGAAATACACTTTACAATTTTAGCATGAAATTTTTCAAAAAAAGTAACAAAAGAGAGACTTGAACTCAAGACCGCTTACTTAATAAGGAAAATTTTAACCAAATGGTCTAGCAAAACATATTGTAATGTTCAAAAGGAGAATTGGGGGTGTTTTTGTTGTTGTTGTTGTTGAAGATGGCCTTGGAGAGCATGGTCAAAAAAACACTTTTCACACAAGAAAATGTTTTTGATCCAGATCTCTCTGTAATGGTCGTATCTTAGACAAACATAAACCTTTTCGAGTGAAACGAAAAGTGTTCCTGAATTAAACGAGTACTCCGGACACAATGGAATAGTTCTCTCATCCTATAAATGTGCGAAAATGACAAAAAATGGAGATGAGGAAACTCGACTTCACGATCTCAATCTATAATAGAAGTGGGTCTTCAGATAAGCGCTGATACCATGTTCGACAACATAGGTATTCCAACAAAGGATGAACACCTTCAGTAACCACTCACATAAACATATCTAAGATCAACACACCAATGTTTTCACATGGTCAAACGCTTACGTGGAAACATCCATGGCCCCAACCAACGCGACCACTTGAAGCATTTTATTAATGCAAAAGAAAAAGATTACAGAGATATTTTACAAGAGAGTTTCTCACAATCGATTATCGGAAAATGACCCTAATTTCTCTTTAAATAGAGATCATGGACCAATTGGGTGTTAAGACACAGATCAATGGCCATTAAGATTGAGGAGAGTATTAATCGTCGGATCACTCTATGTCTGGAACATATCATGACCATTGGATTTCCTAACTACAAATGCATACTAATGCATACTAAACAAAGACACTAAGAAACACACTTTTACCTAATGACAGATTAGACCAAGTAGATATTACTAAATCCTAAGTGTCTAAATATCCTAACACATGGCTTACCCCATTTCCAAACCGACCATTAAGAAACAAGGCATGTACACCCCTCTGCCTACTCCAAACATGCCCTGGTAATTCATCTCAATGGACTACATGTTGTTCCTTCCTTCCACCAAAAAGGAAAATGACATTTTTTTCATAGTGGTTGATTGATTTTCCAAGATGGTGATTCTGGTCGCCTGGAAGAAGAGCATCACAATAGACACCACTACCAATATCTTCTTCGAATGAGTATGGGTACAATTTGGAATAGTACAAACCATCATCTCTGATAAAAAAAACCAGTTCCTCAACACATTATGGTCAATCCATTTTTCACAATTGGATACCAAGCTCACCAAATCCATGACTTGCCACCCACAAAAGAATGACCAAATTGAATTCGTCTATAGGATGATCATGCATATCTTGTGCATGTACAATTCCAAGCGTCCATGCACATGCGATGAGAGTCTTCCCTATTTTCAACATAGTTACAATAAGCCATACATATCTCAACCTGACACAACCCCTTTTAGGTAGCGTTGGGATTTCAACCATTGGGTCCCATGGATGTTGCACTACCCGTTGTATCCACACATGAAAAATCATCCCATGCACAAAATGAAGTCGACAAATCCACCTGGTTCATTGAACAAATCCAACACAGTTGCCAGCATGCTTAGGATATTTTAGAGAAGTTCAATGCTAAGTATACAAGAAACTCCATGATCAACACTAGGTGCCACACAAGTTTCAGGTGGGAGATAAAGTTTGGTTTCACATGCATAAAGAACACCTTACAGGAACCTATCGAAATATTCATCCACTCCGCTATGGAAATTACACCGCCACCAAGGCTCTGGGTGAAAATGATTTTGAGCTCAACATTCCCCCCTTCCTTGCATTTCACCTAGTGTTTAATGTGGACCTCCTTCCGCCATAGTTTCCACCCTTATTGGAAACCTCTGAGATAAAAAAAACAATTAACACCGACACAGATCAAGCCTGACTGCATGGAACAATAATCCACTGATCATATCACTGATAGATAGGTCAAGGGAAATCACTAATAGAAGCTTCAACTTTATCGGTTTGTGAAATCATGGCACCTCTTGGACCAAGGCAAATGGATCACTCGAGGCCAAATTCAACAGATGTTTCCTCATCTGATGGGGGAACTCAACGCAATGGAGACCATTGCTTCCTAAGGAGGGAGGATTAATCTAGGTGGATACTGGTAGCCATCCACCTCTTCTGAATGGCTCACATACAACTTTCTTCTTGGTATTTACAATTTTTATCTTGGCAGTTTTGTTTCTATCTTTTCGGGTCCTAGACTTCTTGGGTTGTTTTGATGCCCTAAACAACATTTTTTGGGCCCTACATAATCCCAATGTAGACAAAGTGAGAGTGTGATGGCATAATTTTTAGTCCTTGAATAGGCATTTCCAATGGGATATTGTGGGCCTAAAATGAAGATTGTATGCAAAAGTTGTGACCCCAAGAAGTTGATGTACCAACTTACCCCATCGGGGACCACATGAATTTTGGTGCTTCATCTCCTAGGGTTAGTGATGTAGACCCCCTACCTCAGCAGGGTTCTGCAACCTCCTGGTCTCTGGATCGATCTTATTTTGAGCCGAAATGGCTCTTCAGGCTCCTGCTGGAACCCTTTGAACGAATCCACAGGTCCTTCATGAAAACCCGCCCTGCGTAACTTAACACCAGGCACGAGCCTTACATCTCCATGTGACCACAACTTGGACTTAGCGCAAGTGCCTTTCGCAACTTGTGAGTTCGTGAGTCGAAGACCCTTGACTCCTCTTTCTCCAAACGTTGATACCCAAGATGTGATATGGGTATGGCTCCTCCTTGTTAGAACCTTCCACACATAATCACCGGCTAGGGCTAAGTGCTAGCACTACTCACAACTCACGACTTCGCGAGTTGGAGTGTTGAACCCTTGTGCTCCTCCTTTCCGAAATCCCAAAGAATGATAAGTCAACGATGGGTTGACTACTTTAGCACTACTCACAACTTACGACTTTGCGAATTGGAGTGTTGAACCCTTGTGCTCCTCCTTTGTGAAACCCTGAAACATGAAAGGTCAACGATGGGTTGGCTCCTTCCAAGATGACGTGTGTCCACCACCTGTCACCTGCTTCTACCTTTCTTTGGGTATTTGTTGTTACGCCACATGTCAACCACACAGTCCCCACCTAACGGATGGACCATGTGTTCGTATGATCCCTCGGAGCTTATCACTTCGTGACTTCGCAGTCGAAAATAAATTCTTTCAACCCCTGAACCCCGGATACACAATACCACGTGAAGGTTATGATCAAATGGTTCTCCCATGGCTTAGATCCAATGGTCTGGATCTCCTTCCTTGCTCCTCACAACTCGGGACTTCGCGAAACCAAGAATTTGGTCTACCCTCCAAACTCACGAACCCCAAATTCTTGAAATGATCCAAATGTCTGCCACCTGTCCTCCAAAATGAATGGTCCTGATGGTTTCGGGACTTGAAGAGTCCTCTTCCTTCTAATGTTATGAGGTTTAAACCTCGCACACCTTTTCTAGATCCAACGGCTCACGACAACTCAAAACATCTCCCCCGAAGTTTCTGCGGTCCGTTCTACCCTTCTGTGCGGCTTCCCAGAGATTAAACCACTCACACCTTCTCTCAGATCCGACGGCTATCAGTCTTTGGTGCTAGATATAATGGTCCATCTCTGACCTACTTACATACTCTCCTCCTGCTGCCTGGATGTAGATTCAATGGTCCAGATCTTTCTTCCTAGTGATGATCCAATGACAACCATGCTCTTCCTTCTGATATTTCTTAGCTTTTTGACTTAGAAGATTTTCCAAGTCTCGAAGGTCTCGTCCTTCGACTCTTCCTCTTGCGAACCCAGTTCCTTTGGGTCTCATCTGCTTTATAGAAACGCTTCCCCTCCTGAGCTTTGTCAACTCATAAACCTTGAAAGGTTTTCTCTGTGTGTGTTCTTCTTGTGATTTCTCTTCTGAGCTTATGAACTTAGAACAAGTCCACTCTCGCACACTCCTGGTTCTCTTGAGATTTCAAATAACTCAGATTCGAGAAGTGTTCTGGACAATAAAACTCCGTACACCCACCTGGCATTCTTTTGCTCGATGCACACCTTGCAAATCCTACAGAGTGTTCAACAACTTTTTAAGTGTCTCTCCTCAACACTTCTTCTCTCTAAAATCAAAATAGAGTTCCCTAGTGCACTCTGTGCACTCGTTCAATGCCCTCTTGGTAGAGCTCTCCAGAACCTTCAATAGTTCTGTCTTCCCTAAACTTGAGACAAATTTGCTTCCTATGCACTCCTTGCACCTCTATTGGTGAAGGTTCAATGCTATCCCTCTTGAGCTTTCCTGAGGTTGTCTCACCTCTGTCAACGCACACCTTGTGGACTATGTGCACTCCTTGCACTCAAAAACTCCAAGATAGGAAGAAATTAAATCTTATGAAATTCTTCACAAAGAAATTGAAACTAAGTGGCCACTCTGCTACAGACTTCAGCTCTGCAGTCTCCTCACTAAACTGCTGCTCATCTTCTTCCTGTGGCAGTTATGCTACTTCCATTTCTCCTCCTCACATACTTCTATCTTCATCCAGCTTCTACCCAGGCTTGTATGCTCCACTACTTGCTTCCAACTTGGCCTACTGGATGTGTAAACTTTTCACCATCCCCCTCCTTTCTAGTGCTTCAAATTCTTCACAAGAGTCAGCAAAATCCGTGATGTCTACTTCCTCTTCTTCTTCTTCTGTAGCTTCCAGTACTGCAGTGATTTCCTGTCCAGCTTTCTGGCTGAAAATTTTGAGCCATTCTGTTCAATGCTCATCTTCCGCTTCTTGGGAAAACATCAGTGTCTTCTCCATTTCTTCCTCCATGATAGTTTATGTTGTCTTTCTTTCTTTTGTTGTTGCATATGCAACACATTCTCTGGCCTCAAAAGGGAAAGGGATGCTTGGTAGGAATACTTCAATTCCCCCAATGATCAAAATTCTCTTATGATTCTCTCCTGTCAACACT
>JASDQU010588967.1:0-14851 GCA_032191745.1 Picea mariana | reverse complement strand
AAAAAATGATCTCTGATACCACTTGGTGCAGACCCCCTATCTCAGCAGGGTTTTGCGACCTCCCGGTCTCTGGATCAATCTTCTTCTGAGTCGAAATGGATGTTCGGGCTCCTGCTGGAACACTTTGAATGAATCCACAGGTCCTTCACGAAAACCCACCCTGCGTAACTTAACACGAGGCACAAGCCTTACATATGCATGCAACCACAACCTGGCCTTAGTGCAAGTGCCTTTCGCAACTCGCGAGTTTGTGAGTCAAATACCCTCGACCCCTCTTTCTCCAAATGTCGATACCCAAGATGTGATACAGGTATGGATCCTCCTTGGTAGCGCCTTCCACACATAACCACCAACTAGGGCTAAGTGCTATCACTACTCGCAACTTGCGACCTCGTGAGTTGGAGTGTTGAACCCTCATGTTCCTCCTTTGCGAAATCCAAAAGCACGATAAGTCAGCGATGGGTTGACTCCTTTAGCACTACTCACAACTCATGACTTTGCAAGTTGGAGTGTTGAACCCTCGTGCTCCTCCTTTTTGAAACCCCAAAACATGAAAGGTCGACGATGGGTTGGCTCCTTCCAAGGTGACATGTGTCCACCACCTGTCACCCACTTCCACCTTTCAAACTCTAAAAATCAATACTTTTTGTCCCATACCTCCAAAGATAAGAAGAAAGGGTCTTATGAAAAGAGAAAAGACTCTGCAAAACATGGTGAGATTCCCTCCATGACAAATAATAAAATTTCAGATGAAATCTGCATCTTTTGTGGTGATTAAGGGCATCCACAATCAAAATGTTGGAAAAAACTTGAGGCTTTGAATGAAGCCATGAAGAAACAAAAAATTTATGTTTCCAAACCTTCTTCAACAAGTAAAGGGCATGCCTTGTCTGCTCAAGCCTTTTATGAATCTTTAGATAGATGGATATTTGATTCAGGTGCATCTCATCATATGACTCATTCCAATGAGTTATTACCTTCAACCTTAAATTGTAGCATCTCTCATATTTCCATTGGAGAATCTACACAGTTTGATATTTTAGGATCAGTCACTATGCAGTTAGATGAAGGCATTATGTCAATTATCTCTCAATTTATCTTATTTCTCATTATGGAAATGGAAAAACAATAGTGTTCTCTCCTGATGATGTAGTCATTCAGGAATTAAAAAATCATGACATTGATTTTGACTCGGGAAAAGTTGATCATAGCTCCAGATTGTAGAGGTTGGTTTTGATCCTTTTTCAGCTTCATCTTTCATTGCACATGTTGATTCTTTGAGTAGGATTCAGCATGAAAAATTTGGACATTTAAACTACAGGTACCTGCAACAATTGAGTAGACAAATATTGGTTCATTTACATTCCAAAGTTTCTTGTACAGATGGAGTTTGCTCAAGATGTGTTCATGGAAAACAACATCAAGATCTGTTTCTCAAAGGAAAGGCCTTGTTTGCTACATCACCTCTTCATTTGGTTCATAGTGATCTCATGATTTTTCCAAATCACTCATTTTCAGGGGCTAAGTATTCACTTACTTTTATTGATGACTTATCGCGGCGTTGTTTGGTGTAATTTCTTAAGTTCAAGAGTGAGGTCTTTACTACTTTCAAGAACTTCAAGGTTTTTGCTAAGAATCAATCTCTCATTCAATAAAGAAACTAGTGATAGATAATGGGGAAGAGTATGTTATCCATGCATTCAAATATTTTTGTAAATAACACGGTATTTTGCATCAACATTATTTTCCCTATGTTACCACTATAAGTTACACCTATACTCCTATAGGTGTAATCATAATACCCATAATAATTTGAATAATTAAATCAATTTTATGGTTGGTGTATTAACAAGAAAGAGCACAAAATCCTGAAGCATACTATCTGCAGAGACATTCGTTTGGGCGTGGAGTCATAAACACCCTACAAATCAAAGGAAATCATGTTGTATACTAGACAAAAGAGATATATAATGATGAACAGAAGAATGGAGTATCTGACACTAAGAATAATATTCATCAAGCATCGATCTTCTCTGTAAAATGAATTAAAATACTTCTTGAACATAAATCATGAAAGGAGGCAATCACTGCAAATCCTTTGCAACTCATGAATTCTCCTACCCATGGAAAACCATTGATCTTCAACACCTGCAATATTTTCAAGCAATAGGATGAGAAAATAAATGGAAAAAAAAGAAGAAAATTTGATAAATGTCTCTCATGAATCTTTAATGGAAGAAAATGTGATTACAAACAGGCCCTTGGGCTTACAAATAAGCAACTAAACTACTCCTCGAGCTCTCATGAGCCTCTCTTGGATCATGAATTGAACCCTTTCATAAAGAAAAAGAATTCTATGTATAATTTATCATTCCTTCCTACTCTAAAGAGGTCGAATCCCAATTCATTTCATTGGATTCCCTTTTCTCTAGGAGTTGTTACAACAAGGTGAAATGAAAAATCCACCTAGGTCCTATTTTTTTGGATCTTGTCTATTATGATAAATTCCTTCTGAAACAGGTCAGAATGCTTGATTTGGTGATAGAACACATGTCCCTCATGTTCAAATACCTCCTAATAAACCATTTGAACCACCTTAGATAGGTGGAAGAGCTCATACAACTCGGATTTATCAGTCTGTTAGAGTTTGCAGCGCAATTTCAAGATTCACTTCAAACTTTCTTGTAGGTGATGTTTTCAACTTTTATCCCGAATGTCGAACTGGGTCGGGCTAATTTTTGGTCAGCAAGTTAATTATATTATGATTCATCTCCAAAAACATTTTAGAAGAACCCATATCCAAATTTAAAAGTTATGATGAAATTATGATTATGTTGTGTACTAATTTTTTGTAAATTGCTTCAATTTAGCAGTTCGCAACACCTCTGTGAGATGCGCTACGAACTTTCATGTAGGTGTCATTTTGTATTTTGATCACTCCAATTTATTTCAAAATCATGGGGACAAGATTCAAACCTCTGCTGATTCCTTGTATAATCTTTGATCCATGTAGGATGACTCCCAAAAACACCAAGTGAACAAAATCATGAACATCATAATACAAAAAAGTTCTTAAGAGTTGTGAACCAACATATATGAGGAACCATGACAAAAATGATATACTATTGAAAAAAAAAATTGGTTGCACACATGCTCTTTTAATGGTTTCACTTCCTCCTTTGGTGAGTATCCATGATAACTAAATCAAAACCCACCTCTAATAACAACTTCTACCAGAGTAAGTGATGGAAACTTGACAATTTAGGTTTTGTTACTTGATTTATAAGAATAAGGGTTTGATGGAAAAAGGATTTGTGCTTAAAGAAACAATGCAAAAACTAAAAGAAACTAAAAATGAGAAATGGAGGTAAATATAACAACCTAAAACTGAAAGAAACCTCCAATAGAAAAATTTCCAAACGACTACGTAAAACAAAGGGTTTGCAAGAACAAATTTTTAGTCCAGGGATTCATAAAAAAAATTTGCAATTTCTTAGGTAAGGAGAGGAACATGATGTTGAGTGAGGTGATATTTTTCAAACAAGAGTGAAAGTGAGGTCAAATTGGGTTTTAGCAAATGTTTAAGACAAAGGACCCGTAGTGCAATTTGCAACGAATTTCGAGTTTGCAGCAACTCGGGTTTGCAACAAGTAGGGTTTTGACAATAGGATTTTAGGTAAAACATGAAACAAGTACCTAACATCAAAGCCTATTCCTTGTTTCAAAGAACCAATCCTATCATCCCTTTAAGCTTCCACCATTTATCTCTTCATAGCGTTTGCAGTGAAATAGTCTACAACCCTAGTTACAATTTGCAGCAAGTTGAACCAATCTACATCGCCTTCTTTACAAAAGGAAGAGAAGATATAAAATGATAAACTCTCCCTTTGAAGATGACCCTTTAGATATGCTTGATGATGTGATGGAATTGAGAACTATAGTTCATCATATGTGATAACACCCTACACCCCTTAATAAAATGGAATTGTTGAAAGGAAGAACAAAACATTAAAAGAAATAGAGAACTACATTATTCATTTTAAGAACATGTCATATTCCTTCTCAGCCGAAGCAGTGAACTGTACCAACTAAATTCATAATCATATTCCTCACAACACAGTGTTTCATATGACTCTACAGGAATATTGGAGTTATTGTAATCCCAATATCTCTACTTTCATAGTATTTGGTAGTGCAGCATGGGAATTAATTCCAAATGAAAAACACAAATATATGGAGAAGAAGATCCAACCACTAATATTTGTTGGCCATTGTGAAGACAGGAAATCATATAGGTTATTGATCATATTACTAGTAATGTTTTGTTTCGTAGGGATCTTCATTTTGATGAGCATTTAAAACAATCTTCTGACCCTACTCTCTACATAGATTGTGATGATAGTACATATCATGCTGACAATATTTTTTTAAGGACAAGAAGATGAGGAATATCAAAGAGTTGCAGATGAGGAAACTGGTTCAATCGAAAATGCACCACCAACAGTTGAGCATCCTACACATGAACAACAATTGAGGAGGATCCATCGAGAGAGAAAGATACTTGATCAGTATGGTTATGATCCATCATATTTCCACTATTTTTCTCCTACTCCTTGCAACATTCATCCACAAACCAAAGGTATCTCTCTTTTCAATCATGCCATTTCAAAATATCCCCAACAATTTTCTGATGTTGTTGGGAAAAATGAATGGGAAGCTTCCACGACAAACAAGTATTCTTCTTTGATGAAGAATCACACATGGGATCTCATTCCTCTTCCTAAGGGATGAAAACTAGTTCATTGCAAATGGGTCTATAGAACCAAATATGTTGTTGATGGTTTTGTTGACAAACATAAGGCATGGCTAGTGGCCAAGGGATTTTCATCGTTTTAAGGGATTGGTTATTCTGATACTTTTTCCCCTGTTGCCACAATTAATTCCATACGTCTTGTGCATTCTCTTGATGCCTCTCAAGGCTAGTTAGTTTGCTAGATGGATGTAAAGAGTCCCTTTTTGCATGGGGATTTAAAAGAGGAAATCGACATGGAGAAACCTTTTGGTTTTGTACAAGACTCTTCTCTTGTGTGTAGGCTTCAATGTTCATTGTATGGTCTCAAAAAAGGTACCCGATCTTGGTTTGAGAAAATGGATGGTTTTCTAATAACTTCAGGGTTCCATCGTTGTCATTATAATCCTACTAGTTAAACTATAGGACATGGAACTGATCTCTTGATTCTGGTTTTTTACATGGATGACTTAATTATCATAGGGAGTTCTCCATCCATGATTCAAAATGTTCAAAAAACATTAATGTAATAGTTTGATATGATAGATCTTTGTCTTCTACACTACTTTCTTGGTCTATAGATTATTCAGTATTCATAAGGAATACTTATTTTTTAGCATAATTATTCCCTTGACTTACTTTAGCGCTTTGGCATGGTTGATTGTAAATCGACACCTACTCTATTCTAGTCAAGTGTCACTCTTACTACCAACTTATATTCACCTAAGTCAATCTGTCATTATATCAACAACTGATTGGGAGTCTACTTTATTTGACTCATATACATCATGAATGTCTTTTGTAGTTGGGCTTGTATCTCAATTCTCTCAGAGTCCTCATGAGAGTCACTAGAAAGAATCTAAGTGCATTCTCAAGTATATTCAAGGCTCCATCAAGTTTGGCATTCAATGCACCTCGAGTGCTTCTTAGCTTGAGGGTTTCACTGATTCTGATTGGGTTGGTTATGTTGATGATCGAAAGTCCACATCAAGATTTTTTTATTGGCTTGGGTCTGCTCCTATTTCTTGGTCTCGCAAAAAGAAATAAACAACTGCATTATCATCTGTAGAGGCTGAGTATCGTGTTGTTGTTCTTTCATGTAAGGAAGTCCTTTGTCTTCGACATTTGTTGACATATATTGGCATTTCATATGATCATCTCACTACTCTTTGGTGTGATAATCAGAGTTCCATTCACATCTCTCATAACCTAGTTGAGCATAAAAGGACAAAGAACATCGAACTTCACATGCACTTCATCTAGAATCTCATTCATGATGTTGTTCTTTTCTTGCAGTACGTGCCTACAAAAGAGAAGTTTGCAGGCATATCCACTAAACCCGTGACATCTCCTCGTTTTCTTAAATTATAATGAGTTCTTGGGGTAAAGGAAGTTGTCCTTGGGCCATCATCTTGAGTCCTCCAACCTTCACTTTTTATATATTTTACTTTGGGAGAAATTTTTTCCTACAAGTATTTCTTCTTTTCTCTAGTTATGTCAGTTTGTACATGGGTACCTTATCAGGCCTTATTGTCGGGACCCATCTTTGTTACTCTTTCTTCCTCCATACATTTCTCTTATGGGGGTTGTTAGTGTGTTTCTTTTAACCATCTACCGTATTGGTGTGTTTTTTGAAACCGTAGCCATATTAAAACACATGAGATAAGCTCACATAAATTCACCTCTAAACTTTCGAGCCAATCTTATCATTTTTTTGGGCCTCCTCAATCACATAAATTGAGGACTCTCTCATGTATTCTGATGAGATAGAGATCAATAGATCGAGGTTTCTCCTATGGGAGATTTGGATTTTCATACCTTGGCATACCTGTGGCTTTTTTCATGACGAGAAGGGTAGATTTCTCCCGAAATGCAGCCACAACTTCCACATCTATTGCATCCACATGTGGCTTTAGTGGCATTCGACTTTCCCATTGTGTCTAGCCATTTCCCAACCTAAAATGCTTACATATTCTATCATGATAATGGTTGAGGAGACTATGTGGGTGATCACCTTTGAAATGAAGCAAACGGGGTAGAGAGATTGTAAATGTGAGATTTTAAATAAGTTGGAAAAAATGGAAACATGTATTTGAAATAGCTAAATTGTTTCTTTATCTAATTAAATTTAGAATTAATTTAAAATTAAAGAATTAGATAAAGTTATACAACAAATGTTATTAAATTATTAAAAAACACATTGTATAATATTGTAATGATATAAAGTGAGGAAAGCTTTTTTGAAATTTCATCGTCCATTTAGATTAAAATTTTAAAATATGTTTTTAAATACAAAAATATAAGGGAAAAAACATTTCAAATGTATTTACATTACTAATATTATATATATAAAAAAATAAAAATAAATAAATAATTCAAAAATGTTTTTACTTTTAATCATACAATAATATATCAAAATGGAATTTAATCCTGAAAAAATAATAAAAAATGATGCAAAGATTTCAAAGATTTGTGTTTGCAATTTGCCATTTACAAAAAAACATTTCAAACTACACGTTTATGTGTTAAAGCTTCAGAGTTTCAACTGCAAACTACACGTTTACGTGTTAAGGCTTCAACTTTTCAACCTAAACGTGTAAAGGCTTCAGAGTTTCAACCGAGGGTATTACACCAAAACATAATAGTAGCATAGTAAAATAATGGACTATCTCAAATCAATGAGAAGATTACAAAAATAAATGAGAGAGCATTCAAAAATAGACATCACACAATTGTGAGGTGATTCAAATGACGAGAATAAAGTCTGAATTTCATAATATATCGAATTTATCATTCATTACATGTCATTGAAATAATTTATCATTCATTACATGTCATTGAAATTCTTGTGTGAGTTCTAAGATATGTTCACCTATGTTTCATTAATTAAGATACCGAGAATACTGTGTTTCATTAATTAAGATACATTATCTTATTTAATGAGAATAATATAGGCTAAAATTATGTGTATTCAAAACTATGTGCATAAACCATGTTCACCTAATTTCATTAATGTGATTATTTTTTTGGAAGTTTTTATTTGCTTCAATAATGTAATAGTTTATTGAATTTGTAAATACATAAAATTGTGTATTCAAGACTATCTACATAAACTATGTTGTATGTTTACCTAACTTCATTACTGAGATCACTTCCTTGGAAGTTTTTATTTTGCTCAATCATAGATAAGGTAATAGTTTATTGACTTTGTAAATATATAAATATTAATAAATTTTCTATGATCTACATCTTATACCCAATCTCCATCCACATAACCATTAAGTCAACCTATTTCATTTCTTTAAAGCATATCTCAATGTCCATTATTCCTCTAGTGAACATGGAATCATATATTCTTGAAATTTATAAATCTTATGGATAATTGGAAAAATCATTGTTTTCACTATTTGACTATTGCTCTAAGAGTTATAAGTTTACCTAAGTTAATTATACAAGCCAACAAATCCTTGAAAAGTTGATAAAATAAAACTTCTACCATATCAAATCATTATTATTTCATTTAATTTGAAGATAATTATATCTATTTAATAAATTGTGATGTATTTTTAAGAATTTGAAAATAATAACATCTGACATTAAAGCAATTATAGTTAAAAAAATCTATATTTATTAAAACCTTATAATTATGGTGTAGACTTGTCACTATGTGGTTATCTCTTTGCTATATATCTCTGAATGCAATTATATTTTAAAAAGATCTATATTGATTAAAACCTCATAATCTAGAATGTTAACTTTTCCAACCATTTATTTACACTTTATTGAAGGTGTAGACTTGTCACCATGTGGTTATCTCTTGCTATATCTCTTGTTTTAATAATCATGGCTAACATTTGTACTACTTGCAAGGAACAAGAATATCTCTTGTTTTAATAATCATGGCTAACATTTGTACTACTTGCAAGGAACAAGAATATGTGATTGTATTTGTCTATCTTTTTTACAAGAATATGTGATTGTATTTGTCTATCTTTTTTACAAGAACATTTGATTGTATTTCTCTATCTTCTTGAATTTTTATGTATATCTTTTAATTATAAACGATGATTATAATAAGAATGATTATAATAAGATTAGTATTTTTTGTATGAGATTAAGGTATATAATTAATATTTAAGGTTAATTATTTTGTAGTTTCTTTTATTGAAATGGTTTTCATATTACTATTATTTTGGTAATATTTTGTATTACTACTAACCAACTTTTAATTATACACAATGACTAATAACATTATTATTTATTGTATGAGACTAGGATATATAATTAATATTAATTATTTTTCATATTATTTTATTGAAATGTTTTTTATATTAATATTATTTTGATAATTTTTTTATTACTTTTAACCAACTTCAAATTATTAAGTATACAATAATTTCAAATATCTATGTATAAGAAAAAGACTTAATAATTTCAAATATTATACAAGACAACAATCAACCACAAACTAAGATCATTAATTGAAATATTCTATATATAACACATTTTAAATTATTATGTATAAAATTATTTCAAATTATTATGCATAAGAAATAGACTTAGAATATTCTCATCTTAGAAAGTATTTAATATCAATAATGTATATGTCTCAAAAAGCTCTGTAATCAGTAACTATAATGTGTCGAGTTATAGATGCCGATCGGGAAACCCTAGCCTGAAGCTCATGTGCACCCCTGCTTGAGCTTCCTACCTTTCTCACAGCCGCAACCAAATCGTCGGGGGAGGATTCAGCATCGGCCCTGGTCAGAAGATATGAGCAACGAGGAGGGGGGAAACCCCCCTCATACAACAGCATAGCTACCAATGACAAAGCGGGAAAAAGATCAAGGCGACCTGCTTTTGAGCCGCTGCCACAGATCCGTGAGGAACTCCTCGCCAAAGAATAGGAATTACGAAAGGAGATGGGCATGGAAGCTAGTACCTCTCGCCCCAAAACGCCTCGTGGGTGGGAGCCAGGCAAGTGCATCCCTCAAATGGACAAAGCGCCTAGATATATCATCAGCTCAACCAGAGTTGACGAGAAGACCCAATTCATGCAAGAACACGCTCTCATCGGAAAAATTTTAGGACTCTGGCCGTCAGAAAGGGACCTCAACAAATGGATCAAACATTGGTGGAACCCTAGGGGTGACTACGAGGTCCAACTTAGCTCCAAAGGCTTCTTCACGATCATATTGTACAACCTGGAAGACAAGGACCAAATCTTTGAAAATGGCCCTTACTTTATCAACTCAGCAGGGCTGTTTCTTAGGTTCTGGATAGAACGCTTCAACCCAGACAAGGAAGACTTCTCGATGGCACCTGTCTGGATCCACCTCTACTCGCTTCCGCAGGAGTTCTGGATGGAGGAGATCCTGATGGGAATCGGAAACACAATCAGCCAGTATGTTAAAGCTTCGGAAGCCACCAAGCAAAGGAAATACACTTCCTATGCTCGAATCTGCATGTACATGAACATTTCTCATGCCCTACCAGGATCGATTATACTGGAGTATCAGGATGAGGACTGGGTGCAGACCCTCAATTATGAACACATCCCGTTCCGATGCTGCCGATGCCATGAACACGACCACCTGTTCAGGGACTGCCCACTAACTCAGTCGACCCCCAAAGATGAACAGAATATGCAGAAGGATGGCTTCATCACAATCCAATCAAAGAAGAAGAACCCACCTCGCAAGCTAGAAACTGGCCCCAAGCCCGGTATTTCAACTAAGAATGCCTATGACATTCTCAGCCAACTCCTAGAGGAGGCAGAAATCCAGGACCCGCATAATGGAGCAAAGAAAGGCACAGAACCAGGCCCTACGCCCTCCCCTGACCCAAACCTAGGAACCCATGCTCAGGAAGGAGGGGAAGCAGATGGAGATACGCCAATGCAGCTGGATGCCCAAGACTTAGCAGGCATAGACCTCGAAAAACTGGAAGAAGCCCTAGACGCCAGAGACCTAAAGGGCCTCCTGGAAGAGCAGCTACGAAAGCTACACAAAGTCTTCCTTGACTCCACGGCAGGATCCACAGCCCGCCTTGGCATTGCCATAGAATCAAGTTCTGAATCTAAGAAAATCCCACGCAAAACCAAGAGATGCGGGTGGAAACCGGTACATCAACTCATTAAGGAGGTGGGTAACCTCATGATCAACTCAGGCCAGATTCAGAAGCTCTCGGAGGAATACCTCCACCCCCATTCTTCTACACAATGATGAATACAATCACTTGGAATATAAGGGGACTCAACGGTAGATCCAAGAAAAGAATCCTTAGAGACTGTATAAAGGAGGAAAGCCCATACATCATAATGCTCCAAGAAACAAAATGTGAGGGAAAGGAAGTGGAACACATCTTCCAGTGCATATGGAAAGGTTGCAGTTACTTCTACACGAATGCAGCGGGGGCCTCAGGAGCCTTGCCATTCTTTGGAACCCAGATTGCATCGCCCTTGGTGAACCCTTCTCTACTGCCGGCACCCTCACGACCCGCTATGAGATAATGGGATCAAACATAGAGGGGACCATCACCAATGTTTATGGCCCGCAAAGTCAACAGGAAAAGAATCAGCTCATGGACAAGCTAGCCTACATCAAAACCCTAGTCGCCACACCCAGCTGGATCCTTGGAGGTGATTTCAATATGATAATGACACTGGAGGAGAAAGTTGGCAGCAGCAAGCGACTTGATACAAAAAGTGGTAAGTTCGAAACCCTTCCTAAACTTTTAAAATTAGTCAATATTGAGAATGGCAATGGCACCTTCGCCTGGTCCAATCGTAGATCAGGCAGCCAACATGTGGCTTGCAGGCTTGACCGCTTCCTTATCACGGAAGAGATGATTGAAAGCGGCCTCTGCATGGAAAGCCTGATTCTACCCAAGGCGGGCTCAGATCACTGGCCAGTAGCCCTCCAGATTGCAGCAGACACCACCCCCACGCTCAAACCCTTCCGATTCAAGAAATTTTGGCTCACCCATCCTGATTTCCAGCACCTAGCGGCCAACTGGTGAGAACAAGCTGAGGTGGGTCACAGTACCAAGATGTACAAATTCTAGCAAAGGTTTAAAAACTTCAAACAAATGCTAAAACACTGGAACAAGACCACCTTTGGCAACATATTCCAAAGCATCAAAGACATCGAGTCCAGACTAGCAGAGGTCCAAAAAAAATTTATTAGTGGATCCCGAACCTCTGAGCTCATGATGGAGGAGGAGCAGTTACTTTCACACCTGGAACAGAGAAGACAGCAAAAAGAAATCCTATGGAGACAAAAATCCTGAGTACAATGGCTCAAAGAGGGGGAAAAGAATACGAAATTTTTCCATTGAACAATGATACACAGGTGACACATCAACATAATCACCCATCTGGAGGATGCACAAGGGAACCTGTTATGTGAGCACAGCTGCATTGAGGAGGAGCTTACTCGACACTATCATAATCTTATGACAAAAACTGGGCAGAATCGAGAGGAGGCCATCGCCCGAGTAACCGACCATATCCCCCCTCTTGTCACCCCCGAACAGAATTCTGCTCTCACAAGGCCTATCACCCAGGAGGAGGTGGATCAAGCTGCGAAGAACATGCCCTCTGGAAAAGCTCTGGGTCCTGACGGCTTCACAACAGACTTTTTCCATCACTGCTGGGCCATAATTTGAAGGGATGTCTGGGAGGTCGTAGAGGAATCACGGGCCTCAGGGCAAGTCCTTTAAGCCTTCAATGCCACCTTCCTCACCCTCATCCCAAAGGAGGAGCGTGTCACTAATCCCAAGCACTTCAGACCAATAGCCTTATGCAATGTCATCTACAAGATCATAACCAAGGTCATCGTTAACCGTCTCAAGCCAATTCTGCCTTTTGTCATCTCTTCGGAACAAGCTGGCTATGTAGAGGGCAGGAAAATCATGGACAGTGTCATCCTGGCCCATGAGGTCATCAGCTCTCTTAAAACATGGAAAATCCCAGGTATGCTTATTAAACTAGATCTTTCAAAAGCCTTTGACAAAGCTAGCTGGCATTACCTCAAGGCCACCCTCCTTGCCTTTGGTTTCGATCAAACTTGGGTCAGCTGGATCATGAACCTCACCTCTACATATTTCTTCTCAATCTTAGTCAATGGGGTTCCCTCCCGGCCTTTCTCAGCCTCTAGGGGCATCCGGCAAGGCGACCCACTTTTTCCCTTCCTCTTTGTCCTAATGGTAGAGGGTCTGGGTCACTATATCAAGTCAGCAGTCCAGGACAGCAGCCTCAAAGGCCTCCCCCTGCACAACATCAGACAAACCCCCTCCCACAGTCAATTCATGGATGACACTCTCCTCATGAACTCCCCCACTGCACAAGAGGCACAAAAGCTCAATTCTATACTATCGGATTTCACTGAAGCCTCAGGCATGACTCTGAATCTCGAAAAATCCAAGCTCTTCTTCTTCAACACTCCCTATTCGATACAACTACACATTTCAAGAGTTCTAGGCATCCCTAGGAGCTCCCTTCTGTCCAAGTACCTGGGCATTCCCCTAACGGGAGCGCCCACTAAGTCCATCTCTTGGGACAACCTCCTCCTCTCGATCTCAAATCGTCTAGCCAGCTGGACCTTCAGACCCTTAAACATAGCAGCCAGATTGGTTTTATTAAAGTCGGTCCTTCAGGCCCTTCCCACCTACCTTTTCACTTCTCTAGCCGCACCCAAACAAATCATCAGAGCCATCAGAAATACACAGAGGAACTTTCTCTGGCAAGGCCTCCAACCAAACAAGAAATGGGCATTGGTAAGCTGGGACAAAGTCTGTGCCCCCAAAAGCTTGGGTGGCCTGTGGCTCAGAGACCGAGGCAAACTGAATCAGTTAATGGGGGCCAAGATCTGGTGGCGTTGGCTGAAAATGCCAGGCGCTCTATGGGCACATATCTGGAAGCACAAATACGCCCCTACAATGCCGACACATCAACTGATTCGACACAACACTAGAATACAGGGCTCGAACATTTGGAACACTGCTTGGAAAAATAAAGATCTGGTGCAGGAACACACTTTCTGGGAAATCCGCAATGGTGGTAGCGTAAAGTTTCGGCAAGACTCCTGGCAACAACTAAAACCTCTAACCGATCTTCCCAAGCTCACACCTCTATGGCAAGCCCTCAATCAAACACCCGCACTAAAGGTCAAGAATATCTGGAATTCCGGGACAGCGAGTCAGACTTGGCGGCATAGGAAGACCTCCCATCACGAGTTAGGAGCTCCTCCTGAGACTGACCTCTCGTCCTGGCAAAACGAGGCAGCACGCAGGAGAATTCCCATCAAGGAGGGCCCTGACATCCTTCGTTGGGGACACTCGGCTTCAGGCAATTTTTCGGTAAAAGAAGCCTACTACCTCCAAGGCAACTATCACACTCAGGAAAAGGACACCATCTGGGACAAATTTTGGGACAGAATCCTCTGGCCGAAGGTCTCCACCTTTCTTTGGCTCATCATTCACAATCGCATCTTGACTTGGGACAAACTTTGGAAAAGGGGCTTTATTGGCCCCTCCATCTGTGCTTTATGTCAATGCCAAGAAGAAACCAAAGAGCACCTCTTTAACGGTTATCGCTACAGCCAAATGGTCTGGGACCAGGCGGCCCAAATAATGCGTCGATCCAATCAAAACAGAGGCAACATCTGGGATACCATTGCAAACTGGGGCGCTATCGCCTTTAACAATCCCATCTTGAACCATATCTGGCTACTTCTCCCCGGTCTCACCCTCTGGCAGCTATGGAAGGAAAGAAACAAACGTATCTTTCACTCCAAGGACTCCCCTCCGGAGCTCACTTGGAAAAGAGTGGCCGCCCACATCAAGGAAACAATCCGAAGCAGGAGCTAGCAGGAGCATGACTGGGTTTGCCACAATGAAGAGCTACACATCCTCCAAAGTTGGCCTCTCAACTTGAATGATCCAGCCACTGCACCAGCTCCCACGGTTCACATTCCCAGCCCCAGTATCTGGACACCCCTCCCCAATGGATATGTCAAAATTAACTTTGATGGAGCCTCAAAGGGAAACCCAGGGCTTGCG
>JASDQU010588966.1:33787-47954 GCA_032191745.1 Picea mariana | reverse complement strand
ACACCCTATACACAGACAACCCGTGTATGCATCAAAAAATGGGGTTTTCTGTAAATACGAGAATTTTTCCATCAACCCTTCGTGCTACCTCAGACATTCGCTACTTTAGATGTATCCACAAGTATTTACAAGACTATTTACACAAGAAAATATATATACAAAATGTACAAGTGTGTATTTAATGAGTGATCTTTGCCTCTTATTTATATCTTCATGTAGCCTTACACTTTCCTTATTTTAGGGCTTCTTTATTTAAAATAATTTCTTTTGCAAAGCACTTTGACCCTTGGGGGCTTCTATAAGACTTATGAGGGGTTCTCCAACTTCGTATGGTCATAAATCTCTAACTGTGAGGAGTTATGCGACGTTCCACATACCACCGAAAATGACATGATAAGCACTATCTATCTAGGATAGTTTCCTTGACAAATTTATTGTCCTTCAACTCATTATTCCAGAATTAAGCATGGGTTATATTACTCCACAAAGTGTCTTCCCATGATTTATGAGGGGTTCTCCAACTTCATATGGTCATAAATCTCTAACCGTGAGGAGTTATGCGACGTTCCACATACCGCCGAAAATGACATGACAAGCACTATCTATCTAGGATAGTTTCCTTGACAAATTCATTGTCCTTCAACTCTTTATTCCAGAATCAAGCATGGGTTCTCTTACTTCACAAAGCGTCTTCCCATGAGGGTTTTCACCATAACGGGACCACTTTGGAGTTCATACATATTTACTTTTTATCAACCATGATGAGACAATAATGAGTCATCTTTACATCAAACAATCTTAGGTCCATTACCCAAACCTTTGTTTTGCGGGGCTTTCTTCAAGGGTTGACATCAATGACAAACAACCTTAATCAACAATGCCCCACTTTTAAGTCGCCACTCCGGCTCCTCTTTTTCCAACCAAGAATGTCTCAGGGCATCCAATTCTTTTATCTCCTTCAACCGGATCGAGCTGAAAAGGCCTTTGTCTATCCTTTTGAGGAGAGAAAATAGTCTATCCTCAACTTCTCTAATATCTCTAAGTCTCTGAGCCTTTTAGATAGGTATCCATTGTTTAGTGGATATTTTTATCCACCAAGTTTTCCGTGAATTGGGCCATAAGGGGATCATGCTTCGAAGGGGAATGAATTGTCCATGTAGAGGATACCAAATTTTTAAACTCTTATTCCTCCAACCAGACCTAAACTATTTTCAAATGTGCATGAGGCATTTCCATTCTATTTTTCCATTGGAGGATGATTGATCGATGATTATAAATACCTCCTTCACCAACCTTTGATTTGAAATGGAAGCCCGTTTCTAGGAATGCCATCGATACCAAGAAATTGTCTAACCTTTTGGAAATAACTTCATTCCCTGTTCTAAAATTTTGTTAGGTAGGGGTTAATTTAGCTAGTTAAACATCCACCATATGAAGGTTCCCTAGAAAATAAAGAAAGAACCCTCTCTGTCAATCCTCCTTGGGGGTTTCCCCCCGCACCTCTCTTAGGGAGAGGGTGAAATTTAGATCTCCCCCCTAGAAGGGGACCCTGTCAGCATAGGGTTCATAAGTGTTGACTATGGTGAAATAAAATGTTATGACCCAAGGGGGGAATATATAGGGATAAATGTGTATGATATGATCCCAAACAGGGACATATATTGGGATAAATATAATGTACTGTGTAAATATATGTGTAACATGGTCGACCTAATAGTAAAGGGGATTTGTTATGACCCAAGGGGGGTGTATATAGGGCTAAATGTATATGATATGACCCCAAAGGGGGGCATATATGGGGATAAATGTACATGTAATATGTAAATATATGTATAATATGATTGGCCTAATAGTAAATAGGCTTCATGTGTAGTGTGTGTATAGGTATATATAGATATCATTTATTCATTATTATGACATGGGGAATTGTGATGTATGAATGTATTTGGATATTTGGAAGAGGTTCTCCTATTATTTAAGGAGTTATTGTGTAATGTATATATCTTGGAGTTGTTCTCCACACTCACATTTTGTACATGGTGTGTACTTCTATTCTATTCCGATGATTTAATCTTTTGGAACATAACATTTGGTATTTGAGCATTGATCCTAGGGTTTTTATTTCTCGATAAATTCATATTGGAATTTTCACTATAAATGTTTTTGAGGGCCATTTAAAAAGGAGAAACTTGGGGTCTATTTAGAAGACATATCAGCGTACCTATGGTATGAATTTCATCTTCTGGGTCTTTTTAATTTTGGAGATACACCTTGTGGAATATAGTGTTCCGAGTGAAACAATCATTTCTTCTTCATAAATGATCCAAATTCTATGAGACTAGTTGCATTGGAAATAGGACAATCCTTAGTATTTTGTATGCTAGTTTCAAAATCAGATATCAAATATTGGGTGTGTGGTGTTATGTACAAGTTCTCTCTCTAGAATAGGACAAAATTCAACAAGGTTTGAGAAAGCTACCATAAATTTCATTTGGCACAACCAATTTTTGTCAGACCTATGGAATTGTAGAGAAGAAATTTTAAAGTACTCAAGGTCAAAATTTCAGACTCATAGGGGCCAATTTTTTTGAATTAAATTAGAAGGAAGGTCATCCAAGAGGACAAACTCCAAATCAAGGTTCAAAGGTATGTTCACTTAAAACTATCATAACTTTTGATTGGAATGTCCGATTGAGATGATTCAAAAGAAATTGGAAAGAGAAAACATATAATATTATATTGTAACAAGGAATATAACTATATGAGATCATTATTCCTAATATATTAAGGTTGTAATTTGAATGTTTGATGTATACCTCAATTGAGAATCAATGGAAATACCCATCTTTAGTGGAGATGGAGATAAAGATGAAATCAATCATGAAGAATGGTTGAGGATGACAAAGAATAAAGGTTTTAGTCCTTTTTGGGAATCTCTTGTTTTTTTGGGGGAGCTTATAAGTGGTGGAATAGCCTTGATGAATATACTATATTCCACTCCACATGGGAAGAAATTGAAGAATTCTTCTCAAATAAATGGTTCAAGGATAAAAGAATAGAGGATTTGTGTAAAATTCAAGAGTAGTTAAAGGAATAAAAAAAAATGTTTCCAAATTGCAAAAGGATAATTAAGAGCTAATAAAATATATTACAAAGAAAAACCACGAGTTCACAAAGTTGCAATCCCTTAATGAATCACTCATTAACGAGGTTAAGAACTTAAAGAAAAAAAATAGTAGCAAAGAAAGGTTGGAAAAGGATGATTCAAGGGAAGATTTAAAAAATAAATATGAATAGATATGTAGATTATGAAACTGTAATAAGAAACTATTTGATGAGGATAAAAGATTTAAAGAAGAGAAGAAGAATTATTAAAATCAAGAAGAAATAATGATCTTGGATGAAGAATCCACCAAAATACTGGAAGCGGAAATTTGCAAGAAGGTTGAGGAATCCTTAATATTGATGAGGTAAAATAAAAAGTGCAAGCCAAAATTGAAGAAGGATGTCAAAATTTGATAGATGGGGTCGTATGGAAGATTCAAAAGGATAAAGAAGACAATATTCAAGAAGGTCAAAAAAAGATACTTGAAAAAATTGAACTCCATCTAGAGGATGTACATACCAAATATGATGGTATTATATCGAAGGATAGAGTAATCAAGGACAAATAAAATATGATTGAGGATGACATTGTCTCTGAAAATAAGATAGATGTAATGAGTGTGTAGAGTAAAGAAAAACCATCAAATGTGAAACCATACCAACACTCTTATTACCAGGAAAGATTCCAAGGAGGACAAGAAGGTCGATATCAACATTATCAGGGAAGAAGATGGAATACTTGCCAATATTCATGGAAAAATTCATCACAAAACCACTCTTCAACAAGATATTATCAGATACCAAAAATAACTACAAATTGGAGAAGCTTCAAAAACAATACATGGAATCAAGGGAAAAAAATTATGCAACAACTAGCCACCAACAATTACGAGCGAAAATAATTGATTTTGGATGGATGGATAATCATCAATGGAAAGGAGAAATTAGGAACATAAGAAAATCATATTACTTGGTTTCATCACATGTGAAGCCTTTGATTGCAAAGCTTTGAAGACAAAGATTTTTGAAGGAGGTTACTATGTTATGACCCAAGGGGGGCATATATAGGGATAAATGTGAATGAAATGAAGCTAAATGGGGGTATATATGGGGATAAATGTACATGTAATGTGTAAATATATGTGTAATAGGGTCAACCTAATAGTAAAGGGGATTTGTTATGACCCAAGGGGGGAATATATAGGATTAAATGTATATGATATGATCCCAAAGTGTTGGTTGTGGAGCTTAATTATCTTTCTGTTTCATAGGTCTTTGTTTTCAGCCATGTTTATACCCCATGAAGAGTGCACAACCCAAAATACTGTACACCCATCCACGCGGGCCCCGACAATGGTTCGAGGGTGAAGCCCCGGAAGGAAAAATTACACTGTAAATGTATATTGTAATTTCATAGTAAATCTGGACCGTTCATTATAAGGTCACAGATCTGACGAAAGACGTTATGTTAGGGTTTTTTTCCCTAGAAGGAAACCCTCTTTTATGAGGGAAATGCATTGCGGTTGTGTATCATTGTGAATATTGTATTCTGAGAGATGATACTATGTGAGAAATAAGAGGAAGTTACAACAGGTGTGTTGTAGTTTGCATCCCTTCATTTGTTGGATAATAAAAAAGGAAGGACCTGCCAATTTCTCTGGTGGATGTAACCCACACTGGGTGAACCACATATATCCGTGTCTCTATTGTATTGCGTATCTTCTATGTTTTATTTCTACATTTGTTTATATTTTATTTCTTCGTGATCCTATTTTTCAAACATTTGGTGTCAGAGTGAAAGGAAACTCATAGGAAAAGAGGGTTCCTGGTTCGAGTGGGAGAAATAGAGGAAGGTGGAAATTTTAGGGTCGAGAAATTTAATGGCCAAAACTACTAGTTATGGAAGATGTAGATGGAATATTATTTATATCAGAAGGATTTATTTCTACCACTGGGTGGAATAGAAAAGAATTCGATGACCATGATGGATGAAGAATGGGAGGTTCTTGACAGAAAGGCACTAGGAACGATATAGTTGAGTCTTGAAACGTTGATGGCTTTCAATATTTTGAAATAAAAGATAACAAAGGAGCTGATGGATGCATTGGATAAATTGTATGAAAAACCCTTGGCATCCAATAAGATATTTCTAATGAAGAGATTATTTAATATGAAGATGTCAGAAGGTGGGTTTTTTGCAGATCATTTAAATGAATTTAATATAGTTACTAATCAACTAAGTTCTGTAAAAGTGGACTTTGATGATGAGTTCAGAGATATTCTAATCTTGTGCTCATTGCCATAAATATGGAACTGCTTGGTCATGGCTGTAATTAACTCTATCTCTGGTTCAAACAATTTAAAATTTGATTATGTTGTTCGTGTTATCCTTAGTGAGGAAATGGGATAGAAAAACATATATGAGACATTAGGTAATGCGTTAAACATGGAGAACAAGGGAAGACAAAAGGATAGAGGAAAGGGCTCAAGGAACCGCAAAAATTTTAGGAGGGTAGATCCAAATCCAGACTGGGAAAGATAGAGTGCTGGAATTGTGGGAAGAAAGGACATCTAAAGAAAGACTGCAGAGCTCCAAAGAAACAAAGAGATGGAAAACAAGAGAAAAATCAGGAAGCAAATGTAACAGGTGATGTTTTACAAGATGATTTGATTCTTTCTATAGATAATATTTTTGAGTCTTGGGTGGTAGATTTAGGGGCTACATTTCATGCTACACCCCATAGGAAACATTTTCTAGATTATATTCAAGGTAATTTTGGATAGGTTCATTTGGGTGATGATGCACCGTGAAAAATTGTTGTAATGGGAAAGGTAAAAATAAAGCAAAGGAATGGAAAACAATGGTTGTTGAAAGAGGTAAGACATGTTACAGATCTAAGGAAAAATATAATTTCAACTGGGAAATTGGCAAGTGAAGGTTGTATATCCATATTTATAGATAAGGTGTGGAAGGTCACCAAAGGATCAATGGTGATAGAAACATGAGAGAAGGTAGGTACATTGTATTTATGTACTGTTAATACTAACTCTTCTATCTCTTTATCTTCTATAGGAGTGGATACAACACTTTGGAATCATAGGATTGGACACATGAGTGAGAATGGGATGTATATACTTCACAAAATAATTTTTTGCTAGATCTTAAACAAATTGATTTGTATTTATGTGAGCATTGTGTTTATGGAAAACATAAGAGAGTTAGATTTCCTAGAGTCAGAAAAGAAAAGAAGAGCGAAATGTTAGATCTTGTGCATACATATGTATGGGGACCAAATCGGGTGTCATCTCTTGGTGGCTCTCATTATTATGTTACTTTTATTGATGATGCAACTAGAAAAACTTAGGTTTATTGCATTCAAAAAAAATATGATGGTTTTGATACTTTTAAGAAATGGAAAGCTTTGGTTGAGAATGAGACACGAAAAAAGTTGAAGTGTCTTAGATCAGAAAATGGAGGTGAATATTGCAGAAATGAGTTTGATGATTACTTTTCATACCATGGGATTTGTAGAGAGAAGACAGTTCTAGGAACACCACAAGAAAATGGTGTGTCAAAAAGGATGAACATGATGATCATGGAGCATGAAAGGAGTATGATATTGCATATTTCTTTTCGATTAAAATTCTAGGAAGATGTTGTAGATATTGTTTTTTACTTAATAAACAGAGGAACTTCAAGCTCTTTGGATGGTGGAATTTCAGAGGAGGCATGGAAAGGTAAAAAGGTAAACTATTATTTTTTGAATACTTTCGGTTGTGAAGCATTTGTTCATATTGATAAAGAAAACAGAACAAATCTTGAGGAAAAATCCAAGAAGTGTACCTTTATTGGATACAATGTTAATGATTTTGGTTATCGCTTATGGGATTATGAAAATCCAAAAATCATTAGGAGTAGAGATTTCATATTCAATGAGAAGGTCATGTACAAATATTAGTTGCAATGAAAGAAACAATAAAAATAAAGACCATAATACAAAGTGCTTGATGAGATCACTGAAAAAGAAATTCCAAAGGTACTAGAAAATCAAAATGTACAACAACAGGAGCAAGAGGTACCTCAAACTCCTACAAGTTTTGTTAGAAGATCACCAAGTTAAGTAGACCCCCTCAATGATACTCTCCTTCATTGCATTATTTATTGTTGAATGATTCTGGTGAGCCAGAATGTTATGAAGAAGCAATGCAGGTAGAAACTAAAAATATGTGGGAGAAAGGAATGAAAGAGGAAATGGATTCCCTGGTAAATAGCCAGACTTGGGATTTGGTTCAGTTGCTTGCAGGGAAAAAAACATTGCAGAATAAATGGGTTTACAAGTTGAAGGAAGAAGATGGAGGAAAAATGGTACAAGTCTAGACTTGTTGTAAAGGGGTTTGCACGAAAGAAAGGTATATATTTGGATGAAATATCTTCTCCTATTCTTAAAATGAATTCCATTAGGACTATTTTAAGTCTTGTGGCAGTAGAATATTTACATCTTGAAAAATTAGATGTAAAAACAACTTTTCTCCATGGGGATTTGGAGGAAGGGATTTATATGCAACAACCATAGGGTATGAGGTAAAAGGGAAGGAAAATTTGGTATGCAGGTTGAAGAAGAGATTGTATGGCCTAAAGAAAGCTCCAAGGCAATGGGATTTGAAGTTTGACAAGTTTATGACAGAACAAGGTTATAGTAGATGTCATTATGATCACCGTGTTTATTTTAAAAATCTAGAAAATGGAAGCTATATTATCTTGCTATTGTATGTAGATGACATGCTTGTTGCAGGGTCTAATATGCAGAATATAAATGTGCTCAAGAAGAAATTATCTAATTCATTTTCGATGAAGGATTTGGGTGCTGCAAAGAAAATCCTTGGTATGAGAATAAAAAGAGGTAGGAAAAATCACAATTTGACATTGTCTCAGAGTGAGTACATAGAGAAGGTGTTGGAGAGGTTTAAAATGCATAATGAAAAACCAATTAGTACACCTTTGGCCAACCATTTGAATTTAACCAAAGAAATGTGTCCCAAGACATAGGAGGAGATATAATACATTTCCAGGGTCCCTTATTCATCAACAATTGGCATCTTGATGTATGTGATGGCTTGCACAAGACCAAATATTTCACATGCAATGGGAGTTGTGAGTAGGTATATGAAAAATCCAAGTAAATAACATTGGGAGGTAGTAAAGTGGATTCTCAATTATTTGAGAGGTACTGCTACTCATGCATTATGTTTTGGAGGTTCAAAGACTGTTCTACATGGATATGTTGATTCAAATATGGTAGGTGATAAAGATAGAAGGAGGAGAACCCCAAGGTATGTTTTTACTATAGGTGGAACAATAGTAAGTTGGATTTAGAAAATGAAAAAGGTTGTTGCACTTTCAACAATAGAGGCAAAGTATGTTGCTGCTATAAAGGCTAATAAAGAGATGATTTGGTTACAAAGGTTTATGGAGGAATTGGGAAAGAAGAAAGAGAATAACAGGTTGTACCGTGACAATGAGAGTGCCATTCATATTGCAAATAACTCATCCTTCCATTCGAATACTAAGAATATACAACTCATGTGCCATTTCATACGATCCATCTTGGAAGATGGACATTTGAAGTTGGAAAAGATACACACTAGCCAAAATTCTGCAGACATGTTAAAAAAGGGAGTAACCGGGGAGAAACTAAGTTCCCGCTCAGTTTCAGTTGGTCTTAAAGCATGAAGGTGAAGATAATAATTTTTCCAGGTCCAAGGTGGAGTATATTCCAACATGTACAACAACAATGTAGTTTTTGTGACCAGTCTCCAAGTGGGAGATTGTTGGCTGTGGAGCCTGCTTATCTTCCTATTTCATAGGTATTTGTTTTCAGCCGTGTTTATACCTTATGAAGACTATACACCCCAGAATACTATACACCCCTCCACACAGGGGGGTTGTAAGGGGCTCATCCCCCCGATTGGGGGTCTAGGGGAAAGTAGGACCTCGATGGGGGTTCGGGGGATAACGTTCTCTGAAGGAAAAATTTCCTTGTAAATGTATATTGTAATTTCATAGTAAATCTAGACCATTCATTATAAGGTTGCAGATATGACGATAGAAGTTATGTTAGGGTTTTTTTCCCTAGAAGGCAACGCTCTTTTATGAGGGAAATGTATTCCAGCTATGTATCATTGTGAATATTGTATTCGGAGAGAGGATAATGTGAGATATAGAAGAGGAAGTTACAATGAGTGTGATGTAAGTTGTATCCCTTCATTTGCTGGATAATAATAAAGGAAGGAACTAGCAATTTTTTTGGTGGACGTAGCCCACACTGGGTGAACCACATATAACTCTGTCTCTATTGTATTGTGTATCTTCTAGGTTTTATTTTTGCATTTATTTTTATTTTATTTCTCCACGATCCTATTTTTCTAACACAAAGGGGGGAACATATGGGGCTAAATGTACATGTAATGTGTAAATATATGTGTAATAGGGCCGACCTAATAGTAAAGGGGATTCGTGTGTAATGTGTGAATAGGTATATATAGAGATCATGTATTCATTATTATGACATGGGGAATTATGATGTATGAATGCATTTGGCTATTTGGAGGAAGTTATCCTATTATTTAAGGAGTTATTGTGTAAATTAGTTATATTGGAGTTGTGCTCCATGCTCACATTTTCTACATGTTGTGTACTTTTGTTCTATTATGATAATTTAAGCATTTGGAACATAACAAAAAAATCACTGTCTTTATGTGTTAAATTGACTGAAGCAAATGACCGGAAGGAGGAAGAAGTTACATATTTAAAGTCGGGACTCCAACTAGTTAGTAATCCCCCTAACAAACCATTGACATCGACAACACAAAAATACCAATTCCTCAGCCAAGGCTCAATAGTCTCCCTAGAGGTTTCACTCAAACACATTGTCTGATGAATCAAAATTATATCCATCTTGAGGCTCAGGAGTAACCTCTTGCAGGCTATATTTTTTTTTGGGCCCCCAACCCCTCTCACATTAAAGGAGAGGAGGATCATTGAATGGGGTGAGGTAGGGCATGTTGGAATACTGAGAGAGGGGGGGTGAATCAATATTAATACTTTTCTTTCTTTAACCACAATATAAATATTCAATGATATTCAATCAACATTCAATATAACATCAATACCATAAATCAATGCATAACCAACACATAAACAAAGTACACCAAAGTTTTACATGGAAACTACATTGGATTACTGAGAGGGGGGTGGGTGAATCAATAATGAGCAATTATACCAATTATTAATCCTTTAAACCACAATTTATATTGTTTTACTTATTCAACCATGTCCATCTGTTCATCATCAATATCTTACTGTATCATAAGAATTAACATTCATCAATGCATAATAAATAATAACAAACACATCCACACAATGCACAATACACCAATATTTACGTGGAAACCCAATGCAGGAGAAAACCACATAATGATTTTCTTATACGTCAAGAATTACATTCAAGGAAGCACATAATTCCAATTCTCTATCTACAACTGGAAGGAGGCTTTGACCCCCTAGTTTCTTAGGCTACAACCTGAGGGAAGCTCCAACTCCCTAATTCTCTGGCTACAACTAGAAGGAGGCTACATCCCCCTATGTTCTCTAGCTACAACTAGAAGGTGGCTACAACCACCTATCCTTGTCCCGTCCAACCGCCCTGAAATATAAGTAGAATGATGGAACCACTGTTACACTGTCACTGTGAAATATACTGCTGTAAAAATGTACCAATATGTGCCACTGACCTGTAATCAACCCACACCACTATCATGTAACCAACCTGTACCTGTGCCTTTCATGTACCAACAAAAATAAATACACCAACAACATGTACCAATAATCTCCTCAATATATCAGATCTGATAAATAGATCTCATACCCAAAATCACAAGAATATCACTCAAACCATGTGCCAACAATGCACATCAATCATGTACATCAACACTATACAAATATAACCAACAACATGTGTCAATCATGTATCAACAACAAACCAAACTATGCCTCAACAAGATGTATCAAGATCACCATGTACTTCAAGGATGTATCTCATCCATGTACCTAGTCATATACCTCTACCATATACCAATAAAATACACCAATATAACCAACAAGATACCTCTAGCAATGCACCACACTCTCCATAAATCAAATACCATAAATCCTCACATCAATCATGTGTCACAACCTCACTGTTATACAACCTTTATCTGTACCAATAACTTCAGCAACATACCTCAACTAAAATCCATCAAACATGAACCAATACTAAAATTTAGTATATATTCCTTAGATCAACTCTACAACAAGCCCTAAACTTTCAATAGGGTATCCAACATATTTACAAGACAAACCTTGAACTAGATTCATAGTTCAACAATACACATATGAGAACCATACCTTTTTTTTCTTGTAGTGTTTCGCTGCAGCAGTTTTTCTTCCATGAATCTACTTCCACGATTTTTCTGCTGCACTTTGTCTGCCGCATTTCTTCTGCCACACTTTTTTTGCCGCGATTTTTCTGCCACACTTTTTTTGCTGCATTTTGTTGCCGCACTTTTTCTACCATGATTTTTCTGCCGCACTTTTTCTGCCATGATTTTTCTGCCACAATTTTTCTCTATCAATAATACCTGCCCAAATAACCTTTTACAAAATAGATACTCAATGATATTCAATAGGTGCTAATGGGAGACCCTTTCTCTCTTATTTATACTCTTCAAGTAGCTTCCTCTAGAAGTATCAACTTTTGTCCACTTAATCACTTTGTCCAATTAGCCACTTTTTCCACTTAACTTAACCACGTTTCCCACTTAACTTAACCACTTTCCACAAATAGTAAGTTATCCACTCCTAGTTGCAACTAACTTTATTATTTAATTAATTTCTTTTTCAACCACTTTGACTTATCCATAAATAGTAAAATCACCACTTCTTTTTGCAGCCACTTTGACTACTTTATTATTTAAATAATTTTTCTTTACTCACAAATTCTTGTTGCAACTAAATTTTCTATAATTAGTCAATTCATAACTTCTTTTCCCTTAACTAACTTCTTGTTTCAATTGTTGGTCCTAAGGTCTGTACCTGACCGCTAAAGGGAAAAACTAGGCCACCTCAAGTTTGTAATGATCGGTTTTTTACGAGTAGGTATTGTTGGTAAGCTCAAGGACAGGTTTTCAAAGATGGTGCCCTGGTAGGACATGCCACACAGTATAAAAGTATGTTCTCCTTTTCTAATGGTATGAGTATTAAATGACAATTTAGGGTATGAAAAGAAAAACACAGACAAAAAAAACAAGCAATGCAATGAATCACTTGCTGTGTGAAAACTAAGACCTGAAATAATATCTCAAGACTTAGACAAACATATAGAAGCAAATCATTCAACATGTTGCAAAATAGTGGATCTGTTTCTAAACAATAGTTGTATAACATGTAGCATAATCAACAAAAGATAAACTAAAATAGTAGCTGAAAGAATAAGGAAATGTACATTGCACACATCACAAAATATGCATTCAAGATAAGAATCAACACATAAATATTTGAGTAAGAGAACGCAACTCTCATCAACATATATTCACTAGGTAGAAAAATTTACAATTAACTGAGCAGGTCCAATTCTTCTGATTCTTCTACTTTCCTTCCAGAACTTCCCAACCCCTAAAACATACAAATAATGCATATTTAACGGAGTTGCAGAGGTTCTTGTCCATCCGGGATTGATACCTAACTATGGATAACTAATTGTAGAACAAATCATTAATTTAACTAAAACATTTCCATGGAGTACAACATGTATATTTCACACTGAAATTTAACACAAAGAGTGGTTCTTATCACATACAGAAGACCACTTATTAATTTAATCTAAAATAATTCTAGAATTGATTAACTAAAAACTGCTATTGTCTATGAGAATGAACTGATGCATGTGCTAGATGAAATGTGACTGGCAGGAAAACTAGGAGTGACTGAACAGAGTTCTGTATCGAGCCCTTGCATGCCTACAATATGTTTGATGCTTCTTGAGGGTAACTGACTGTATGGAAAACCTTCTACTCCTTTATTGAATTTCTGGAGTGATCTGTAACTGAGATCGAGACATAACCCTCTGTCTACAACAAAGCTCTCAACTGTTAAGTGCACTTTGTTTTGACTCGTTAACTGCCATCTGTACTTTCGAAAAGATTTGTTGGAACGGATGTTGGCCCAATGGTCATAGAGGGGGACATGTATCCAAGCTTGAAATAGGATATGAGGCAAGTGGATGTAGATTACATGGATGTGGGAGGTAACAGGTGGTGTGTGATGAGAGGAGGAGTAGATGTGGAGAGGTGGACGGTATCGGGAGGCAGAAAATAGGTGTAAGTGGGAGGTAATGTGTTGAAAATGAGGGAATAGGTGGTGAGAGGTGAGTGGTAGAGGGAGTGTGAGTTGGGAGAAAGTGTCATGTAGTGACAGGTGGGAGTAGTGAGTGGAGGACAGATGGCGTGTAGTGAGAGGGGCGATATCGGGAGGTAGGTTGATAGGATTCCAGAAGGGGGGGTACACGGTAAGTGGATTAGAGAAGAGGGGGTCCGAATGTAAATGTGTTGACCTGCACATAATATATCTAGCTAAAAAATGATACACAAATTTGCAGAGAGAATTGGAAAAAGAAGAAGAAGGAGAGAAAGAATGGAAAGAATTCTCATTAACCATTGTGAATAATGAATAATTTACACATGATATACTCTATATAAATCAATTAGTTCGAATTAAGGTGAACCAAGTCACCATAGTGGTGGTCTAGAGTTCTTTGTACACACACCAACAGTTACGGGAGTGAACTGCCACCTATTCTAGTCTCTTAGGCAGTTATGGGAGTGAACTGCCACCTAGTTGAGTTAACTAGTCAACTAGTCTTCAATTAACTGACTGAATAGAAAGTAGTGAGGAGTTAACTCAAGGAATCAAGGATAATGTGCCAATTTGGTGATGATACCAAGGCAAGGTCGAATTAGCATGGTG